>JAQGAE010001453.1:0-22922 GCA_034696685.1 Julus scandinavius
AACGCAGGAGAGTTTCAACCTTGACCTGGCGCCATTCGCGCCCAGGTCAATTCCTGGAATTCCCCGAATTCCACAATTATTACAAATTTGAGTTGATAAAATTTTATCTGGTTAATTTTAAATACGTTTTGAATGATCGTGATTTTGAATTTTTTTTTAAATTAGATTTTCTTCATGATTTTATCGTGAAAAGTAAATTTTGTTGATGACTGATTTTGAAAGATGTCCTAGTTTCGACTTTCATCGAAAGTTCCTTAGCAGTACTATAAGAAACCGCAATATTGAGCCACGTGTGTGACCAAACCATCTTCGAGTGTCTCCAGGGGAATATTTTTCTGGATTTTAACAACATGCTTGGGAAATGGAGTTGATCACATTGACTTTTATTATTTTTTTTTCATCCACGAGTGCCATTGTTTGAAAATGAGGGGAAATGGCTTTTTTCTTTTTCAACCTCATATTTGACCTTTTGATGTTTGGTCACTGCACTTTTTCACTATTATCGAAGTGGTCATTTTATAACCTATTCTATCTCGCTGTTTGCCTGAATAAACTTCTTTTTCAACTTCAATTACATTTCTTCGCCTTTCTTGTTTCTCAAATTCACTGTTTTGTCTAGTGGAAAAAATGAACTGTTAAAATGGACCTTTGGTTGCCAGAAATTCATAAGATGCCGTTAATAGGGAACAACGTACCTCAGACTGGTCAATGTGATTACATATATAGTTAATGGGATAACCACTTTATTGGACCTGTGTTCAGATGTCACAATTATATGGAATCCATTTTACATCAGTTAATGTAAATTGAAACAAAAATAACGTAAATGGAAATAAAAAATGCTATAGATTTTAAGAAATTATAGTTTTGTGAAATTAAACATTTAAAACAATTTAATTTCATAATTCAAAAACATGATTGACACATTAATTACTGCAAATCGAAAGAAAAGTTATTAACTTTGTAATACAAATCCCTCAAATGGAAACAAAAGCTTCATAAATCTAACCAAAATTTCACAAATTTAAATGAAAACCAGGACTCTAAATGAAAATTTTAAAAATTCAAACGTAAAGTTAATATTTAAAAAACCCAAATACAAAAAACAAAAGATTTACAATTTAAAACAAATAATTCACAAAGTGAAGGAAAAAAAATCAGAAATTGAAACAAAATACTACTAATCGAAACAAAACGGTCCCAAATTGTGACAACATTCACAAACTCACAAATAATTCACAAACTCTTACAAATAATTCACAAATTGGAACAAAACATTCACAAGCTTAAAAAAAACAATTCACAACTAAACAAAATGTTAGCAATTTAAGACAAAAAATCCAAAATTAAAACAAAACTTTTAGAAATCGTAAAAAAAATCCAAAAACGAAAACAACAATTGGTCCTGGACAGATTTTAAAAATTTGGCAAGGAAATTGTAAATTGAAAATTGGCAAGTGTTTTCTCTCGTGCAACTTGCGTGCTTGAAAAGTATCTTTTGTGAGATCGATTTTCTTATAAAATGTAAATTACTTTTTTCAGTTTTAATTTCCACCGATAACAATAGCAAACAAACGATTTTAATTTCTTCCTAAGCAATCGTAATTAATTCTCGGTTTGTTGTTTGTTTTCGGAAATGAATTTTCCCAAAGTTTTTTAATGAGAGTTTGAGTTTCAACCATTTTGCAGTATTTCACAAATTGAATCAGCGTGACAAAACAGTTTTCTCTCCAACAGGAAGTGAATGGGAAGCAGAATTAATTAAAACATCAATTAACGAGTAACGTTATTCCTCCTTCCAACAAATAATTATAGGCAGGTCATTGAAGTTGAAAACAACAATAGATGTAAAAAACACAGAAAACAAAGTGCGTTTAATGAGACTCGGCATTTCTATTTGATATCAACTGAAATGGATAAAAAATGGAGATGTTTTCGCTGTCAGTCCAACTTTGTACTTGTCAGTCAACAACATCTTAAGTTAAGCCAAGTTATAACAAAGTTTGTTAGATTCGATGGAACAGATGCAATTATTTTAACATTGTTTTAAAACATTGTTTGCTATAATTACTGATGCTTGATATTTATGATATTAGTTTTAGGTGTTTGTTTTTAAAAAATGTTACCATTTTACCAATATTTTATTTACAATTTTCAATAAACTTTACACAAAATTTTTAAGTTACAACATTTCACCGTAATTTGCAATATTTAATAAAATGTGGTTGTTTTATAAGTTTTATACCTTATGTTAAAAGTAGTTTTGAAAAAATATCTAAATTATCTGAATTTAACAAAAATGTAATGATTTTTGATACACTGGAAGTTATTGAATTATTGTACCAAATGTTTATTGACTTTATACCTGCTGAAATTTTTAAAACTTAATTGATCAAAATTTTAAGACTTGATTCATTTAAATTTTAAAATTTCATGTAGTGAAATTGTCTTGTAAGTTGATTGAAATTTTAAAACTTAATTAATTGAAATTTTAAGATTTAATTGATTGAATTTTTAATACTTGATTGATGGAAATTTTTACAAATATTTATTAAACTTTTAGACAAAAATTGTTTTGTGTAATTTTCGTGTAATTGAAAAAGTACACGACTCTTGATTTCGTTTTATACCCACTGGAATAAATTAAGTAGTGCTATGTATGTATGAATTTGGTTCTTCATACCATGGAAATACTATATTTTCAACAAAAAAAAAATTCCTTTTTTGCATTTCTTGAAATCCGAAGATTTGAAGTATTAATTTCACCAAAGAGAAATGGATATAAATCCTCTCTCATTTAATTAAATGTTGTACGTGATTCCGAATGCTTAACATGTTCATAGTAAAAACAGAGGCTTATAAATAATATATAAAAGCGTGAAATGTGTCTTATTTTCAAATCTTTTGTCTTCATTAACAATTCCGTTATTTCTTTTTGGCATTTTTGTGTCAAAATCTTGAAGCCTTCGTCCAAATTTTGCGTTTTCAAATCACGTTTTTCTTTCTTCTGTTTGAAAGGAAAGCAAAATCCACTTTTGACATTTTCTGTTACTTTTCTGACACCTTGTCGTTGTTCGTAACCGAGAGGATTAGGTTTTATTTCAGTGGGAACACTCCATATGGGACACGTCCAACACAAATATTCAGTTGTTCTCATAGAGGGCTCTGATGACGTGCACAAGGGGATTAGGCTAGGGAAAAATAAGATTAACTCCCAGATTTTGTTACGCCTTACAATCGTAAATATAACACACACTTATTTTGTTTCTCATAAACAGCATTAATACACCTCACGAATAAGGATTGGAGAACCATATTAAACTTTTCGTCAAACTTATACCCGAATTTGTGTCGAAAATGTAGCGTTTTCATTAATACACCTGTACTTGGATTTGTAAAAGGCTGGACCAAAAATTGGACCCCATTTATGCATCCATATTGCTTGAGTACTTGGCTAAATATGGTCCATACTTCGCCAATCATTTTATAAATATGGTCCATATACTTAGCCTATTATTGGCCCATACATAGCTATACTTTGACCCATCATTGGTAAGATATTGCTTATGTACATGATTAATTAAGGGCCAAATTTGGCTTATCATTGGCTTAAAATGGCCCATTGAAGGCCAAATATGGCATCACATTATTACTATACCAATGCTATGTTTACTATAACTACACTAACGTTATTCTGGTTTTTTTACAAACTTGCAAGTTATTTTTTAGCACAAAGTTGAGGAGAAAGTTGTTTTCAGTTTCACTCTCGTACTTACAAATAGTGCCAAAAAACGTGGTGTAAAAACACTGAAAACGCTGTAATTTAAAATGCTGTGCATGTAGTGCTCTTTTTCTGGAGACATGTCTTCAAACAATAAGTTTGGTTAATAAAAATATTGGAAAAAGCTGCATTAGAAGTCATGATATGCACTACAAATGCAGTGCTATTTTTAGTAGAATTGTTGGTAATGCATGCAGTCTTCTCAACTAACAATGCATTAGAAGTCTGGAGACACATTTAAATACAGTGGAGGACAATGCAGATTTTCGAATATTAACTTTAGTTAATCTAGATTGTATTAAAAAAACTGCATTTGAGACACCCAGTGCATGTAGTTGTCTTGTTGTTGTAAGATTACTGTTAATCCAGTCTTCAAAACAGTATTTTTAGTAAATTAAATTGTGTGATAAACTCATGATTAGTTCTGAGTCACCCTGTATGTCTAGTGGTCAGTCTCAGTGATTAAATTTAACAATAGCGTCATAATACATGTCCTAGGCCTATGACACCCTGTACATGTTTTTCAAAACAGTATTTTTGGGTAATAAATTGTGCGAAGAATTTACGAAAAATCTAGTAGGAATTCTGACATTGTAGTCTTTAAAATTTTAATTTTTATAAATAAAAATGGTAGCCAAGAGATTTTCATGACACCCTGTAGATGCAGTGGTCTTATTCTTGTAAGATGGTTGGCAATGCAGTCTTCAGCATGTAGAATAATGAAGAAAAATTGAGTGGCCAGCAGCGTTTCTGGGGTTCATTGTTCTTTGCCAAATGCTCTACAATATGCTGAGTTTGCAGGGCTTTTTTTTCCACACTAAGCTTTTCTTCTGTTTCTTCTTTTCCTCCTCCTGATGCTGAAAATTTCGATGAAAATAGACATCGTCTTAGACAGTGAAAATAGTCTTAAAATGCATAACCCAAATGCTGGTGAAATTGATGGTTACGGTAACTTATCCCTTCGGTGTCATCGGTGAAGTTCACGCACGGTGGAGTGTCACCTTATTCTTCTACATTCTTTATGTATGAAAATGTTAAAAAAGTCTGATTTTCATTATTGTATCAGTATTACATTCTGACATTCAGCCAAAAATTCTCCCAATTTTTGGCATATGTTAGGATGTAAGGAAAAGAAAATTCGTATTTCACCGGCTTTGCCCGGTGCGGTGCGGATCTTAACACGATTTCTTCAAAAATGTCATCCTTTCAAGTTTACAAAATCAAGTTATCAAAATATCATTTGGGGTGTATTTGCAAATTGACACGTCTTTAAGTAACTGCATGTGTTTGAGATCGTTTTTTTTTGAAAATATTGTGAATTTCAACCATCTTCGTGAACAAAATTCAAATGATTCTTCTTGTATAAAATTATCAAGACAATGTTTTAGAGATGTTGTCAACTCAAGTGGATGTTTCCAGATTTACAAGCTTATCAACTTAATAAAATCTGAATTTGAGCAGAAGGTTAAACTAAAATATAGTCTTCGGTTCTGTATAAACACTTGGAGGTGGACAAACACTGAATGGCTAGACATGTTTAGGGCTTATTCAGCACAGCAATTGTATGTAATCTCAGTCTCACTAAGGCTTGCTATAAACACGAAATTTTATTTTAAATTAGACTTGCAAAATGTAAAAAGTTTTTTGCCGTTATTTCAAATAAACAAGAACTTTTGCAATTTTGATGCCTAGTACACACTATAGGAAACATGAAACAGAAACATTGTTTTGCAAATATGTTTGTGATAAGTGTATGCTCATCAGATTTCTGCAACCAAGTTTCAGCAAACTTTTGGCCAAAAGCAAGTGTTTCCGAAGTGGTGAAGATCAAAGAAAACATTGTTTCTTGGCTAAGGCGCTTCTACCAAGTCCTTTATACTCAGTGCGCTTAAATGTGTAGACTTCTGCAATAAAGCACATTATAAAGCCCTAAGTAGGAGCGCCTTGACCTGCAAACAGTTTCTCTGTTTAGAAATGCTTTTTTGATGTGGACAGATACATTTGGACAAACATGTTTATAGAAATATTGCCACCATCTCATTCTATCCACAAAACAAAATTCAATACCCCTACCTCTTGTCAACCCTCCAGACCTCTTTCATTTTCTACTATCCTCCCCCAGTCCCCCGATCATCTGGCTATTATATAGAATAGCTAATATCCTAACTGACGAACTCTCACATCATTCAAACTAATCCCCTAAATAACTTCCTGTTTCTGGTCTTTTAATTTTTGTTATGATTTCCTAACCTTATAACTCCCAAATGTAACCCTTTCGGACGAGACGTGCTGAGTCATGTCATGTCGTTAAATTCACTTGACATTCTTTATAGAAATATGTTAACGAAACCACGTTTTGACAACTTGGTTTGCATAAACTTTATTTCAGTTTCGTGTTTCCTATAGTGTGCACTACGCATTATACGGCATGATGTTTTCTCGCCGTTGTAACATAAACTCAAAATTCTAATATAAAATATTTTGAGATGACCATTTAATATCTTAATCTGCAAAGAAGACACATTTAGATGCCCTTAAACCTTCATAAGCCTTCATAAAATGCATTAATAGTCCTGCGATGAAAAGTCCGGTCACCGCCTAGATTATTCAAAAATGACAAACATGTTTGAAGAATCCTCTACCTCTAAAAACAATAAGAAGTTTTTTTGTATTTGTTTTATTTTTCTTTCCTCCTGTTCATATGTCAACTTCTCACGTCTTCCAGATCGCCTTTGCATCGGATGTCCAATGTCTAGCGCGCGTATATGACATCGGTCATTTTTTGTCTCAATGTTTCTGCTGGTCATAAAAGCCACATTTGGTCGTTGGCATCAAGTTTGACAAAGTGTTTACTAGCTCGGTCGTGATATGTTTCCTCGAGCCCTCGTGTCCATTTTAACTTTTATCCAGATTGACCTCGGCCTGACTTGTCTTGATCCTCATGGATTGCAAATGGCACCTCAGCTATCACGCCGGATCTTCCGCGCTGGCCAAAAGAATAAAGAAGCATCATCTTATGAGATTGCCTTTATTGAATCTTAAGCAAGGCATGGGTGACACAAGATGGCCGTGTCTTTCTTAACTCACTTCTTTGGCACGTATCGGGATTGAGTAAGAAAAAAAAATTGTCTCTTTCTATGAACTCAAATGTTAAGCCAGGCAAAGATGACAGCTAGGGTCTTACCAGTGCCACACAAGTTCAATATTTTTGACACCACCCAGAGGTCTAGCACTTTTGTCTCAGGATGTCATCTAAATGTTATTATTTTCTTCTTCTGCTGCTTCTTCTTCTTATTATATACTTCTTGTGTTCAGAAGTGCAATTTCAGAAATAACTCCTTCCCAAATCCATTTTTGGATTGATATTTTTGAAAACTGTTTCGTTTTATGGAAATCCTTGAAATATTTATAATACAAAATTCAATATATTGTGAAAGAATATTTACATGTAGTCGTATTACCTGTGGTAGAAATACATAATTTCGTAATCTAGCCTCCAACATATCTAAACCTACTTTTGAACTACTATCTTACACAGCACTATATGTCCAGTTTCCGGTCATGCCATATATGGAAAAATCAGTTTTAAGATAGTTTTATTTTGGTTTAAGTGCGGAAGTTTTTAAAACGTTTTTTTGTGGCAATGAATATTTTTCTTTAGCTTTCTAAAAACATGTTTGTATTTCATAATTGTTTTTTTTTCTTCTAAATTTGTTAACTTTTAAAGTTGTGTCTCTTGTGTATGTGTTTTTTTCTGCTAAATTTCAATCCTTTGGCTGAGTGCCATTTCACTCAGCGTGCAAAATTTAGATTTGGCTTCAAGTTGCAGAAGCACTAAAAAAACGTTGGTGCATTTTAGCGTTCATTCCTCTCTTTTTTACTAAATGTTGTACTTTGTAGGGTTTTTTTTTAGGACAAGTTTTTATTTTCAGCATTGTAATAGCCACATCTTCATTTCAACCTAGTACTGAATTTATAAGATGTTCATTTAATAAAAATGGGCGCAATAAATATTATCCTGGATGATAATAACAGATACCCCAGATTGAGAAGTTAGATATGCACATGCCAGAACTTGTTTTTACGATATATGAACCTTATTTATGATTTATGTTTTATTTAGACATGCATGGGTCATATCTGTCTTTATTGGCCATATTTAGCTATGCATGAGTCATTTTGATCCACTGATTGGCCATATATACTATATTTTTCATTTGAATCATAATGTATGGCCATGTATAGATCATATTAAGCAATCCAATATTATAATAACAAATTATCCCTAATGGAAAATCGCTCTCTCTCTCTATTTATATATATATAGACATGCCTGAAGTGTTTTTGCGATATATGGACCTTATTTATCATGTAAGAGCTATATTTAGACATGCATGGGTCATATCTGTTTTAATTGGCCATATTTATGTATGCATGGACCATTTCTTGGACAGTAGTCCAATTGTATGCTTTTCTACCTGGGGATCATACACACGTATAATTATAAAATATTATTTAGAAATATATACATACTTGATATTAATTAAATCAAGCAATACTTACTGTAACAATTGCTTATAAAAGTTGGTCTAATTTGTACATTTGCAACATTAAATTACACCTGGCAAACATTCAGGGGCATTTTTTTCAGAAATGGCAGCAACCATGCATTACACAAATGCTTTACAGAAAAGCATGCTGATGAATAAATGTTAGCTTTCCTGCCAAGCATTGGTGTAATGCATGATGGCTACCATTTGTGAAAAAAATACCAAAAATATGCCCAATATATATTTATTATTCGTATTTTAATGTCACAAATATACAGATTACATTAATTTTATGAAGCTCTTCAAGTTTATAATTGGGTTTTTTACTATATCTACAACAATTAAATTTTTAATGTAGTTTTTTTTCCATTAGGGCAGCAAACATGCATTACACCAATGCTTGACAGGAAAGCATACTGATTTTTAATTTGTTTATATATAATATAGGTGTAATGCAAGCCTGCATATATCTTCAATACATATTCGTGATATTAACTTTTAATTTCCTATTTCTTATCAATATTTTAACCTTCGTCATTTTGCCTGAACACAAAAAAAACTAATATATTAGAAAAGTTTGTTGAATGACTAGCAAAAATCCTGTTTTTTTTTACTTTGCCTCCTTTAAAATATGAAAAGTTGTTTCTTAGAAAGTAAAGTAAAAATCCCGTCTCGTTTCAGCAAATAGCAATCTCAAAAGTGATCGACGTAATCTTACGAAATTGACTTTCTAAATTAGTCTACGACATGGACGTGTCATCGTCGAGGCTACACTCGTATCATTTTAACATCAGTTGATGCAACTTTCAGAGACTAAATAAGAAATAAAAAAAATACCTAAATATATTGTTAGTACGTTGACATCGAAAAAAAAATCCAAATTATAAAAGCTTATCAAAATGAGGGTTGATGTTCCTTCAATATGTTATTTGGAAATGAGTTGATGCAACAAAATATCGTAAATTTACTTACATCTTTAATTTCAATAATCATACAAACTTGTTGAACTTTATTTATTGAAATATAGTAAAATTGAAGATATTTATCATCTATATTAATGGATTTTTAACTAAGTTAAATGTCCATTAATTTATTTTAACTAAGATAGATATATATTAATTATTTTAAACTAAGATAATTTATATTAATGACTTTCAATTACGATACATGTATATCGTTAAATTTGTGTATATTTTGAATGTTAATCTAACAAATGTTGATAGCATTCTTAATTAAAATATACTCTTGTCAAAGCTCACTAAGTAATTAAAGATTCTTATGTTAGACTTAATTCGTTTTCTGACAAACACATTTTACTTTTCATAATTCACAATTGAAACAATTAAGTTTTAAAAAGGGTTATCATCTTCCTTTACATAATTTCTGAAGAACAATCATTTTGTAATTAATCTACATGCGTGTGCCAGTAATGAAATTTGATAAGGAAATGTCGTTTGTTTAGGCGGGTGATTTGAATTTAATTGAACGCTTCGATGAATCGACTTAAATTCGTAGACTTTATTTCGTGGTGACAATTGCTCGAATTAATATCGATCGGTGGTTTTATACAATAGCGTGAAAACAATGTTTTCCTTTAACAAACCTAGTGTTTTAAAGGCATTTCGAGGGCTGACGAAATTTGTACTATTATTTGAAACACATTTAAGGCTCAATGACTAAATTAAACAATATTAACTTTGCTGACTTTAATTTAATTGAAAATTCAGCATGATTCAAATTTATACGGACTTGTTTTTTATAAATTTATATTCGATCAGATGTATTTTGAATTTCAAAACATAAATACAGGGATCTAAAAAATGTCTTTAATACATAGCTGTACAATTTTGATATTTACATATATTTAAAAAATGGCGGCTGAAACAAACCTGGAGGGCAAACGTTTTTGCATATGTTTGTAAAAACGTGTATTTACATACAATGTACGTCTTGGTGGAGACCCGGCTTAAGAGTTGTAGATATAAAATTCATTAAACATAACTACCATTTCCATATTTGAAGAATAGGTTAAGGGAGCCTATTTGATTTTATAGTGTTTTAATACTATTTTTATTTATTACTTTAATTATATAAATTTCAGTCCATGTTTATTATCATTAATAGATACCGTATCAATAGACGCAATATTTACAGAGAATCAGTTTGTTTAACATATTGGCTATTTTAAAATCTGAATAATATTCAAATTTTGACTTTTTTTATTATTAATAAAAGTAAGCAATAACGTTTTTTGTGCTTATGATCCTATTGTAATACTTTTTAATTCTTTCTTCTCATTTAATGGAACTTTTAATTTCTCTAATTGGAACCACCACCAGGACGTTAATAATAAAGTTTCAACTTCAATTACAATCAGGGACCCCAACTCCTTCATAACACATTCAGTGTTCACATTTATATAAAATAATTTTAAGAATGAAAATATTTCCCAGGAATTATAAATCTCAATTTACAGAGAGATTAGATAAAAATGGAGTCCAGAAGGTGCATTCCCATGCATGCTTGGTTTTTGAAGTTTGGGGTTGAGTTAGGTTTGACACAGCTGTGATAGGTCATCAAAGGTCATGCTTGATAATGTAATTAAAAATATGCAAATTGTATAGTGTATAAAAGCAGTGCAAAACTTCAGTTTATGGATACCGATCTTGTTGTGCAGATGCTGTTGGTCTCTATAAAAATGCATTATCTACAATAAATTGCTATATATTCAACCAGAAGTATTTCAACATGTTATTAGTGCAGTTTTAAGATCCAGAATGAGGAATATGATGGTAATGCTCTACATGTGCAATGTATATAATGTTTTTTTTCTTCATGGTTGGCTGTTGTGTATATCTAACGGAATAAAAGCTAGGCATCCATCTGAAGAAATTGAGGGCTGAAGAATGGTTGTGTGCCTTCCCATCTTGCTTTTTATTTGCATAATTTTTCCATTAGTAAGAACACGAAAGTGCTTTTTTCGTGTCCTCGATCTTTATTTTGCTTAAACTAGGATTGCGTACTGCGGGAAAAATCATTTTGAAAAAGTAGAAGAGATCATCCTCGATGAAATTTAAGTGGTCGTCTACGAATCCTCTGACATTTCTAAATGAAAATCTCTTTTTTTTGGTCCGGAGAACATCTATTAAGAAACGTAGGAAAACGAATGATACAGACATACGCTTTAGAGCACACAAAAAACATCCTTAAAACCATTGTTTTTTCGCCTTTTTTTGTACTGTAATGCAGTATTTTTCAAAGAGGACAAACATTTGATGGGCATTAACGCGAATCGTTAATTAAAGTGAATTGCTGGTGAAAGGCGAATTGCCATCAGGATCAAATTAACGAAAAAATAAGTTGAAAATGTACTTGTCTATAAAACAACAACATTGGCGTTACATGTCAAAATTAAGGAAGGCTAGACAGGATGTAGGAAATGTATTTGAACAATACACGACAATGAGGAAATGGTTTTTTGAAATAATTAAGGATGACTAAAGGAGGTTTTAAGAAAGTTTCAAAAGTATGAGGTAGTGTTTTGAAAATGCATATACAACGGTGATTAAATGTATATTAAAACTGCACACAAATCAGGGAAATTATATAATGTATATTAATGAATAAATAATTTATCAAATACGTGTAATGAGGTTTAAAAATACATGAGAATTTTAAATTTACAAAATATATATCGATTTAAAAAATATGCAATATGCTTTACAAATATTCACGATTGTCTAAATCATTTACAGAATTTTCAATCAGTTTTAAAAATATATAATAATGTTTTAATAATTTACAAAATATATAAATGCAAGAATATCTAAATTATTTGAAAAATAAATAAGATGTTTTAAAAATATGTAAGGACATCGAAATTTTCTGTAAAATTTATAATGGGTTTTTTAAAATCTAAGGGACAATCTCCATTATTTACAAATTATATAATGGGTTTTAAAAATATGCAAGAATATCTAAATTATTTTGAAAGTTTATAATGATTTTGAAAACTATGTATATAAGAATAACTAAATTATTTGAAAAAATATGTAAGATGTTTTAAAAATATGTAAGGACATTAAAATTGTTTGCAAAATATATAATGGGTTTTTAAAATCTAAAGGACAATCTCAAATATTTGCACGATTTGGGTTTTAAAAATATGTTATCATGATTATATTATTTATAAACTTTATAATGGGTTTTAATAATAGTAGGGTTGTCCGAATTAAATAGGACATGTATACAATGGTTGCGAAATGTACATTATTTAGAGAATACATAAGGATAACAAAATAAATTTGAAATTTTAATTTAAAATAGACTTGTAATTAAAAACATTGTCTAACATTTAACAAAAACTTAAATTCGTGATATTGTATAATAATCTTAATTTAATTGACAATAGAGTAAATAATTTAAATTTATGCTGGAAAGCCCATCTTGTCTGTCCATCGTGTGGCCAAAAAGATAAGAAACCTAACCATTGTCATCTATCGATTGTCAAGTGTTGCATAAAACACGTTGGTCGCCTCTGAAAAGAAAGTTCAAACATCTTGATGGCAATTACAGGAACACGGGAATAAGGAAGGAAAAATATAAAAAAAGGGGGAATCCGTGTGATTGTGGTGGTAAATTACGAATTGTAGTACATGACCAACAACTTGGGGGATTTGAGGAAGTACAAGTACTAGTAGTAGTAGTAGTACAATATCACATTGTGGCATTCACTCGTGTAACACACCTTGTAATAAAATCTCGCTTCGGCTTTGAAGGTGAAACTTGAGGGAATTTAGTGAAATGGGAAAAGTTTCCCCTTTGGGAAATAAGAAAATTTTATCAAGATTTGCTATTGCGTGCCAACGCAGTGGATATTACAACCAGAAAACCAAAAAAAAAAAAAAAAAAAAAAAAAAAAAAAAACGAATTTCTGTCAAAGTATCAGAGATGGTTTCATGAATATACCTGAAGCCATCGACTCCTGAATTTCAATTTAGCTCAAAAGAACCTATATTTTATACCCAAAAGAAACTTAGAAAATTCGGAAGATTAAGGGTAATTACGTTTGTTCTATAAAAGAAATGAAATCTAAGATTGGATCCTGGGGCAATTGGATCCAATTGACACGAAAGGATTTCCGTATAATCTTATATATGGTACTGACCCAGAACACCCGAGGCCAGTTCCTGTAGTATTTTTTTTATCAATAATGTTACTAGATCAAGAGTCCTACTTTAAGAATGGAAAATTGGACTTTTATGAACATGAATGTTCCTAAATCTTTTATTAAGACACACATAACAACATAACAGGCAGGATATAATCAGCCTTTTGGATATTGTAGGGCAGAGGTGTGACAACTTGTTTTTTGCAAGGGGCCATTTGAATATTTATAACATCTTTCTTGGGTCATGTATCAACTTAAAAATGGCCGAACATTGATCTGGGACACATCAAGGTCCGAATCTTGCCCATCAAGGTTCAAACAAAGACCATCGAGGTTCAAACAAGGCCCATCGAGGTCCATATATATATTTTTCACCCATAATATATAATTAATTTTTTTTTCAAGGAAGCACACTTGGAATACTTTTTTTTCCTGCCCTCAAATTTGAGCGGCCCACCTTGCGGCCCCTTTGAGGCACATCGATTGAAAAACTTATATAAGACGCTTTTTTGTTGCATTCCTTATCCATAGGAAGTAATTTTTTGTTATTATTTTTCTGTTGTTGGCAAATTGTCCTCGTAATAACAGCCTTATTTTTCCTCATATCCATAAACGATATCGATTATTTTTTAATCTAAGTCCCATTAGTACACAATTGCTCGGCGTGTGGCCACCGGAAGTGCCCTATGTGGGCAAACGGATATTGCTCGTTTTTTCTATATATGGACCTTGTCTTATTCGGTCCTTTTTGTCCTTGGCTTTCTTTTATGATTTTAGCTTAGTTCTTAATGAATAATGGATTCATTGTCTGTGTTTTCTTACACTACATCTGGATGCATATATACTTGTTTAGATTACTGGAAACATATAAATGTTTAGGACCTATGATATCACAATTTTGAATGCTTATTTTAAAATTTCAGAAATTTAACCGAAACATTTGTTAAGATTTCTGGGATTAAACACTATATTTTCACGACTGAGTCTGGTCATGTTGCTGTTCTTAGCTACACTTATATTTTTTACAATATTTAATAAAGTTGATAGTGGTTTCGATTTTCAATTAGCGAACATAGGGGATAAAAAAGTTGTCGTCTTAACTTCTTTTGACATTTTCACTCTCAGCTAATTCTGTCTCTTTTTATCTTTTTGCATCGTTTTGATCAATTGCTTCTTCTTATAAATCCAATTATGTTCTTCGAGTAATTTCATCTTGCCAAAAATGATCAAAATACGAATTTACAGTATAAATATAGCTACTCGAAATACGCATGCGCAGTGGATGAACTAAGACATATTTCTTCTAGCATTACTTAAATATAAAGTATTACTTAAAGTGACATTTTGAAGGCCAAATTAAATATAAATAACCCAAAGATGGTAGGTCATTTTGAAAGGTCCTCTGGGAGAATGTCAGATTTCTAAAGCCCAGTAGAAGCCCTTGTGAACCAAAATTATTATAAATTTAAGCTGTAAAGCTTCAATAAAATGTACTATGTATAATTTGCATGTTTATGATTTTTGTACGTGCGTTATAAAATGCTTAATAATATTTTTTTTTCTCATTTTAGGTAAGTTTTGATTTTGATTAAAGATCCATTATTCTGTTTGGTAAGTTCATATTCTTCTTCTTATCTCAAGTATATCAGTGATACATTTTAAATATTTGATTATAACATTGATAATGATAATTTATGTAAATCCTTGTTAATTTTGTATCATTAAACCATTAATATTACAACTCAATGGTAAGTGATAATTTAAGTAAATTAATAAGAGATTTTTGATTATGAGTATTGCACCTTTAATTTTACCACATTGTGGTAAATTAAACCTAATGTATATCAGTGATGGATTTTCATTCTATAAACCTATTATTTAACCATATCTTAAGTAAAGTGCATTAATTGTAATTTTTAAACATTAAACCTTTAATTTCATCACACAATTGTAAGTGATATTTTAAGTAAATTAATCGCAGATTATTATTTGTTGAATATTTAATTTTACCACATCACTGTAAATGAAATCTACAGTATATCAGTGATGAATTTGCAATCATTGAATCTTTAATTTAACCACTCAATTGTAAATGGTATATCCAATCTTTAATTATGGTAAGTTAATGGTAATTAAAAATAGTGAAAGTTATCATTTTATCTACCACTGAATTTCAAATGATATATCAGATGGTAAATCTATTATATTTTCAATTTTTAATTTAACAATTCAGTACTAAATGTTATCTTTGGTAAATTAATTGAAATTTCAAATCATCAGTTATCATTTTACCACTGAATTTTGAAAGTTATCTTAAGTAAATTTGTGTTTTTCATAATTTAATCTTCTGATTTTAATTACTTTTCGATATCACCCTCCATTCACAAATTGTTATGAACATTTCTTGATATTTTTATTGTTTTTATCCAACACAACACCGTTTGAATCTACATAGACATCGCGGTTGGCGATATATTGTTATTATTACCATTTCCTATTTTTTTTTTTTTTTTTTTTTCATTTTTGGCAAGGTGCGGTTGAAAGTACGTTGCTTAGCAACTGGCAATATCTTATTTTGTCTTTAACAAGTTTCGCCAACCCATCTTTTTCCATAAACAGCATCTTGGTATTATCTGAGATGGAGAAGAAAGACGTGATCTTTTGCCAGACGACTTTTTTATATTTTTTTTCTTCTTTCGATGGCCATTTTGTTTTTTTTCTATAAAGCTATTTCTCGGTGGATGTGTCGGTCTATGCGTCGAAAGATTGGGCAAATTTTCAGTATTTTCAGAAAATCGTTAAATTGGCATAATGGTAATGCGACAGTATCTTCATCTTCCGAGAGGGTTTTCCCCCTTATCCCCACAACGGTGTTATTTAATGGTGGGTCCTCGAAATTGGTAAATGGTTGGCAATCACTCATTACTCCTGAGTTAGTAGTGATTGCTCGCCTTCAGGGGCGACTCAGAAGTCAATTGGGCATTAAAAATGTGAGCATTAATCACGATTCCAGATCGAAATCGCTTAAAACCGAGAAATAAATCCTGAAGACATCGTTCATTCTTATTCTTCCGACATTGCCATTGTTTTATTGTGATTGAACAACTGGTTTTTCGAGAGCTATTGTAATTCCCTCAATCCGAATTCCTTCACTATTTCTTCTAATGCGTCGTCTACTTCAAAAATGTGTGATTTGGCTAGCTAATTCAGTCAATGTTGTTAAAACGGATCAATATAGTGATTTATACATGGCTCAACTGTTATTCGTGTGAATATCAAACATATAGACGTGCAATTATAGACAAAGTCAGTCGAAAACCAAACATCAGTAATTTGGAGTTACCAAAACGTGATTTTCTGCAATTTTGGTAATTAAATTATGCATTTTCTTATTATTTAACTTAAATTGGAATTCTTGCAAAGTAGCCCTTGCAAAGAAGCCCTTGCTAATTGGCCCTTGCAAAGTAGGGACCCAAATGTTTTTATTTCTTTCGAGGAGATAGATTTAAAGATGCTGGAAATGTTGTATTAGCACAATATTCCCCATATGAGAATATTTTCACCATCATGGACATTAAAGAAAAACATTTTTTGGTCAGAAATGTTTTGTATGGAGAACGTCAAATTTGGACATAAATGTGAGATACTATGTCATGTATGGCCATATCTAATTTTTTCTCTTGGGACATGGGCCCTGTCCTAAAGTTAATACACATTATTTTACGAAAAATGTTAAATTTGAAATATTTCCCACCGAATAAACCACGCTTAAAAATGTTAACTATGTGTTCATAAAATATGACGAAACAGCAATGTTGGCTGTAGTTAAATTTTATACAATTCGTCTTTTTCCGAGGAGGCCTATTTTTCTAAGATGATGTCAGTGTGAGTGTATTCAACTCGAAACAGCCCTCATTGTTTTCTAGATTCGTGACTAGGATAAGACACATCTGGCTTTGGAGCTAATCTTATTTCTTGGACAGAAATCTCTTCCTTTTTTTGAGATATTGTAACGAGTAGCAGATTCTGGTCTAGATTTCCGTCTTTTGTAATATTAAGCGTGTTATCTTTCAATCTGAAACGGAAACAGAAACTGCTCCCATTGGTACACTCCTACAATTTCATCCTCTCTATTTCAGATGCCTCACGATCTTTGAATTTCTTTATTGTATTATGCATGAGTTCACTCTTAAACAAGAAGTCGAGAAAACGAAAATTATTCAAATAAACTACACTTTTTACCTACTAATTGTAAATAGAAAATTCGTATCAAAGACGTGCGGTATGTGTGTGCCGTTACAATTTTATCTTCATTATGTTTACCTCGAGTTGAAAAGGCATGAAAAACATTGATCTTAAAGACATTCTCGTCCAGATTTTTAAAGTTTATCAGTGTCTTATAAACCGTTAATAATGTTTTTATTTCATCTTCTCTTTTTAAAAAAACATAAATGTGTGGTGTGCCGTGTTAATTTTGTCCCTTTTTCCAGTGTGCCGTGTGGTCTATTGTGTCAGCTTTATTTTAACAGCAAGGGGTTAAATCAGAAATTCAAATTTAACTAAAATAATGTTGGGTTAGATTACGTGAATCTGGAAAACAATTTGGATAAGACTTATTTGTTATATTTTTAATATAAAACGAAAAATAAAGTGTCTACCAATTGAGGCAAAGACATTTAAATATTTTTTTGAATTTGAAATAAGATGCGTATTATATTTATCATGAATAATATATTCAAAAGTACAGTAAAATATTGCGAATAGAAACATTTTGCTTTTTAAAACGTAATAAAACCTAAACTGTGAAAGTACATTAAGCTTTAACGAATGGAAAACATGTTGCATATATTCAAAAAATGTAAAAATAGTCAAAAATGTTTTTTAAGATATTAACGTTTGAAAATATTAAATCGATGGTAATTTTTAAAATACTTTTATAATATTTTCACAATTTTTTTTCAAAAGACTTAAGTATCACCTATTTATGTAATATCTGATTGATATATTGTAAAACATTTTTATTATTTTATCCACAAGTCTCATAACGTTTTTAAAATTGGATCCCTAAAAAATTAAAAAGAACTATCCTTGCATTTTAATCCTTTGAATGTTAATTGAGTAAACCATCTTTGATTTCAATGCCCTTTCGTTGAATAAGTTCATTGAACCTATGTCTTTTAATTCAACATCCGAAGACAGAAATCGTTAGAAAGATTCCTCAGAACCACGAGTGATCGAAAAAGAAAATGTTTGGTTTTGTAAACACCGAGAATTACGATGAAATTGTGTAAATAGATAGATAGAAGTCGATGATCCGGTCATCCTCACACTATTTTCTGTCTCTGATCCATTGTTGTTGACAAAGTAGACACACCTATCTAAACATTACTTGGAAAAATACGATTCTCATGTTGGTTTTTTAGCACCGAAATAGCTACTTTAAGATCTAGAGGATAAAAAAAACTGAATAGTGTGAACAACTATAACTGGCCTGTTCTCTCACATCTTGTTATTTGTTTTTAAAGAAATGCATGTAAGTTTTTGAACACGTAATAATGCGCAATATGTTTAAAATATGTACTATATGCAAGTATTGCCAACATCTTAATATCATTGATATCCTAACATTATCAGCATCCTTTCATCATGCTCATCTTAACGTCAACATCCAAATTTTATCAATTTCTTAATATTGTTATCAACAACCAAACATTGTCCATCTCCTAACATTATCAACATCCAAATATTATTGTCAATTTCCTGACATTTTCATCTTCTAAGATCATCAACATCCGAGTATCATGAACATCTAACCATCAACATCCTAACATTGTAAAAAAATTTAACATTATGAACATCCAAACATTGTCAACATCCAAATACTATCAATAACGTTTCATCAACATCCAATTATTATCAACATCTAAATTCTGTCAATATTCTAACATAAACATCCAAACACTATCAACATCCAAATATTGTCAGCATTCAAACACTGTCAACGTTCAAGCACTGTCAACATTCAAATACTGTCAACATCCAAACTCTGTAAACATCCAAACACTGTCAACATTCAAACACTGTCATCATTCTAACATAAACATCCAAACACTATCAACATTCAAACACTGTCAACATCCAAACACTGTCAACATCCAAACACTGTCAACATCCAAACACTGTCAACATCCAAACTCTGTAAACACCCAAACACTGTCAACATCCAAACACTGTCAACATCGAAACACTGTCAACATTCAAACACTGACAACATTCAAACACTGACAACATTTAAACATTGTCAACATTCTAACATAAACATCCAAACACTATCAACATCCAAACACTGTCAACATCCAAACTCTGTAAACACCCAAACACTGTCAACATCCAAACACTGTCAACATTCAAACACTGTCAACATTCTAACATAAACTTCCAAACACTATCAACATCTTAACATCATGAACATCTTGACATCAAGATTCTAACATTAGCATTTTAACTCTAACATATTTTCTACTAAAATCAACATCTTGACTGTATCGACTTCTTTATCACTATCAACATCCATATTTTATGAATGTCTTAAGCTTAACATTCAAGTATCAACATCACAGCGTTATAAATATCTTAAATTTATCCAAATTTAATCATCATTTAAGATTATAACATCAAAATATCAATATATAGTAAGCCCTATAAGATGCACATCATTCCACGAAATATCTATGAATATTACATTATAATGAAATAGTTTATTGGATGATATTTCAAAATGTACCTTCAAATATATAGTGGTTTGTTGATTAAATATAAACCTAAAATTATCTATTTTTGATAAACGTACGTGTGGAAGATAGACCAACATAACTCACTATGATTTGCTTTAAATTGATTATTATTTTGTTCATTAATTTCTCATCTGTCATCGTAAATTATAATCATAGTAGCATTCATCAATATTACTTAAAAATCAAGTAGAAATGATAAGTTTATAATATGGCAGATGAAAATATATATCTAATGAGGTTTTCTGAAACTGATGTCTGAAAGCAAATGTTCAAACAGCAGCTGTTTCAACAATCTCAAAAATTGAACAAGCATCCGAATAATAAGATACGATTTTGACGGTTGCCAAGGGTGAAATAAATGCGAGTTATTGAACGAAAAAATGACGAAACCTTTAAAAACCAGATTTCGTACAACGATTGATGGCCTTATGTAGTCATAAAATGAAAACTATTTATGCTACGTAGAAAATTGTCAGGATTTTACAATTGCCATGTGTCAATGTCTACAGTTTGAAAAATACTTTTGTTTTCAATTTTTTAACTTTTTTTGTAAAGTCCTGGAAATTTAAACTGCTAAGTAATTAAGTTAATTGTTGTGAAAACAGAAATGCACGATTGTGATAAAGTAACTTGATATTCTTTTCAGGAAATTTTAACTTAAATTTCATCAAATGTCCTTAATATAAATGCAACATTTTAATCCATCGCAGGCTTTGTGATGATTGCCTTGATCATTGTTGATAGTTAAAAATAATCTTGACTAAGATGGCACAAAATAAATGTTAAAAAGTGACAACAATTAATCATCAAATTTTAAGCTGGATAATCCCATATTTGCAAAAATCCTAACTTTAATTCCCACCTTAGGAAATGTCTATTAATCAAAACTGACATGTTCGTGATGGCGTGCTGCATAATTGTGCTAATTAGCCATCAATTAGTCCGTCAGGTATTCCCCCATTAAAACTAATGGTCCTTTAAAAATGCATAATGATAATTATACATATTCGTGATTTATCATTTCTGTAGGTGGTCCCATTGCTGATTCAGATTTCTAAAATGTTATCTCCCACATGGTACATTAATTTAATGGGAAATCGATGTCAGATATACGTCATTTTGATATAAAATGTACGTAGTTCTTTTCCAGAGCCTAACCCTGACGAATGTATATCCGGCAAAACATGTATACAGATTTCCAACATATCAACATAGGTGTTGCATTATGATATTTATCACTGTTTGTCTCAGTTAATGTTCCTAATATCCAGGTGATGAATCCCATATTTACCCTGTTAGAAGGGTTCCTAACATCATATGTGGACCAATGAAAAATTTTCATTGCCCCTATCGAGGAAAAAATGTGACCTGCTACAGTTTTTTGTCGTCACGTTAAGGATACAAGACTAAAGTATGGCAGATCATTGCTGCAGTAGACCCTGTCTAAATGTGACCTGTGTAAACGAATAACCTCTCTAAAAGCATAAAATGCGTTGGTCTCAACTTGGGCGCCAGTGTATAAATGAACCTGTCTAAAAGCCTATTTTTCACCGGTCCCAAGAGTATGCTTTTAGGCAGGTTCTACTGTACTGCGGTTTCGGATATAAGTGGGACCTGGTGATTCACCTATATAGAAAATAATAGGCCTGTAATGCCAGTCTACAATACTGCCCAAAACCTGTTTTACACCTCTTGTGAGTTGTGAGGTGCACTGGCTGTCTTTATATAGGCAGCATGACGTCATTGCCTGTTCCACTGGTTGAGTAGAGGTGGTGGGTATACTTTGTGGACAGAAGGGTCCAAATTGGAAGATGGGTAAAAACTTGTGAGATGTCTCTATAGCAGAATGAATTGGGGCGATCGCCCAAGATGCGGTTGTGATCAAAGTTAAAAATGTTTTCACTAAAACATTGTTTGTTCAACTTGCGACTAGTAATTTTTAACATAATTATTCTGTTGTCAATCAAGAGTCAAATATATCCTTTATAAATGCAAATGTGTCTTTATGCTAACATGTTTTCGGAAAATATTTGATAGTATTCGCTAAGATCATCATTAATTTTGCATGTTTAAAGTGATAGGGTTCATATGGACCCCAGTAGTAAGAAACGCACTATAAAAATACTGGTAGTAACAAGGCATGTACGTAGCTGTCGATCGGCTCAAATGTGGACCTGCAATTTGCAGACAGTGTGCAGACGAAATTCGAGCAACGATAAAACAGATCCTCAGCACACCATCTGCAAATAGTGAGCAGACAGCAGTGTACACTCCTTGGAAGGAGCGTCATCATCTCAAAACATTTGCTCACTTTATCTTGCATTTTTAGTTGGTGCACTTTTGCTTTCGCTCGTGAAAACACGAAACATGAAACAAAAATCTTGAAACATGCGCTATGTTTCGAGTCTTTTGTTTCATGTTTCGTGTTTTCTTGTTTTTGCTTTTGCTCTGTGTTTTCTTTGGTGGGGACACGACTGAGGAGAAACAGGTTTCTGGAAACATGTTAGTTGAAACATGTCTGCCAAGGCGTATATGCTGACATCTGCTCTATTGCTACTTACAGCAGACATACTATGCCAATACATCGAGCGATGATCAAACAGCATATTATCGCTCCAAAAAGGTTA
>JAQGAE010001454.1:0-22921 GCA_034696685.1 Julus scandinavius
TTTATTTAGCAAACCCCATTTTTTTTTCTTGGATAAGAAAAGTTGTCTTCATGCTTCAGGAGGCACAATTAAGAGGCCGCTTGAAAATTTTCATTTGGCACATTTTAGACATTTACTTTTAAAATTCCGGTTACATGATTTTTTTAGAAATCTCCACAAATTGGTTAAATTTACTTTCTGAAATTGTTATGCTTCCATTCGTTGTCAGAAGTGGATGTAATTACTTTCTTTTTGATAGACCAACTGTAATTATATGCACGAGTTGCTTGCTCCGAGAAATGTTTCTGAGCAATTAAGTATTGCTCGTTTTTGCATAATGCCGCGTTTGTTAATAATATTGTGCCTCATGTGGATCATTGAACTTTTGGTAGGTCATCCAAACCACACCTTTTAACTCTCGCATGATAATTAAGCAAAAACTTCATAGTAAAAACTGGAATTTCTATTTGATAAGATATATATTTTTTAAAAGTTGAGTTTTTATGTGTATTATAGATTGCTAATCTTTGTGTAACGTTTAATTGCATTATAAAAGTTCCCCCATTATGGTAATACATGCCGATGTTACTAGAATAGTTCCTTAATGAAATAGTATTCTTAAGAAATTCTAACTTGTGATTATGAGAGATCATCTAGATAGTCAGAAACCTTAGAACAAAGTTTTTCAACCTTATGGAAAAAGCTTTTGTTGAAATTTCCAAATTGGAGGATACAGTTATAATAATGCAGCAACTAGGTCAGATTCCAGTAGTTTTAAAAAAAGTAATGGTCTTCTTGTTTAGGCCATAACATAGTGTTGAAATGTTGTTTTGGTGAAAATTACAGATTTTATGTTTGGTAGGAATTGGGGGATGTTAATGACGGTACCAAAGCAAGCATGCCTGTGTAATCAACTATAGGACATGTCCCTACTTTGCCTCTTTCTTTGCTTGGGGGAAAAGCGCGGCGCCGATTATGACCTTTCAAAAATCCTCAGTGTTCTAACTAATCTTCAAAAACCTCGTAATCTTTAAATCGTTGGCAAGTGAAGGGGGAAACACACTCGAGCCATTAGGAAAGGATGTTGGAGATTCTGGGAAATTTTATTTAATTAACAGTGCCGAGATGGTGACTCACGAAAATGAGCAAACTAGGCATTTTCATCAAGGGGTTCAAGCAGCCACTTAGAACTGGAGAGACTCGGCGCACTTAAGTCTATGCTAAGGGAGGGTTGATGGTGTTGGCGAAACGTAAGGGCTATAACTCACCTGTAATGTAGATTTAAATGACAACTTCTGGAGAAATGCATGGGTGGGACATGGCGATAAAACATACTCGACTGCATGCGGCATTCTTATACTTAAATGCCTCGTATGCTAAGATTTCCTAGCTGTTCCTGTGCATGACTTCATCTTTTGTTGGAAGTTTCCTTCAAGGCTGTCCATGATTGGATATTGAGTTATTAACGGGTGAATTGTTATTCGTCATGCATAGTTTCTTAATGGGGGACGAACAATGGACATTGTAATAATGGAATTTCGTAATATGCGGCGGTACTGGATGCATTTGCATGTCGCTGACCACTATTTCTAAGCCTAATGCAGCTACAGACTAAAACATGTTTGCTAACTTAGATAAAGGTTATAAAAACTTTTCATGGAAGAGATGGAGCGTAAAATCATTGATGAAGACGTTTAGGACAAACCTTCTACAACCATGCTATGGTGGCAAGTATAATTGGAATTTATCATTGGATGGTGGTGATATGTTCTTTAAATCTGCCATTGTGATTTGTGATGCCGAGCAGATCAGCATTTTTAAAAAATTCTTTCCAATTTTTCAATACTGTATGACCAAAAATATTTGCTCAACATTTTCAATTAATATCAGCGGATTTGCTTAGTTGGTTTAGTGTGAAAATCTGTGATTTTGTTTTGATGCATTCAAGTCAGGCTTTAAACCAAGTCAAAAGCATAATTTCTTAATTCAAAAGAAGCATAAAAAGCTTATATTCATTATGGATCATGGTGGTTTCAGTTCACAGGATCTGCACAATAGGATTAGAATTGAGCCATCTTTTATTTTCAATCCCTGACATAATACCACTTTGAAACAAAACTAGTGAAATTAAGCTCCTATTTGTGTTCTGGAAATCTTCAATCTGGTGTGGTGTGGCTTTCTTATACAATGCAGTACTCTGGTTTCATTTGCCCAATCAACCAAATTGACTGCATTTTTTTAAAGCTTTCACTCGTTGACATTGCTTACTCATTCTGAAAAAGCGCTTTCTCTGTGATTGACAGCAGCGCCATTTTTGAGTGGTTATAACTGGCCTCTCTTGACATAATCTTTGCTCAAGCCATGGTAATTTTTCATTCAAATAAAGCATCCAATATAAAACAGTTTGCCACTTGCCCACAATGTTCTATTACTGCAAGGTACCTATCATTTACCTAGTGACCCAGGTGAACTTTCATCGTTTCTCATATTCTTATTGGGGCAGTGGATAGGCGTGGTTTTACCTGAATGTTCACATGCATACGAACTGCTTTATTCAAAACAAGTTTTGCGGCTTTTTTGTTTGTTTGTTTTCCAGTTTCTGGAAGGCAGTTGAACTCTGCACTGGGTAAATGCATGAGCAATGTTGAAAGCTCATAGGCATGCTTCATTGTTGTTCCAATGCAGGATACTTAAGTGCTCCATCTTCAAGATAAAGTAAAAGTATGAAAAGATTGCGGGAAGCCTGGGAGGCACCGTCCTTGACCAGTGTCATTCACCTGTATCGGTTACTCAGATTTACATGGACGTGAACCGGTGTTCGAGTACTTACCTTACTTTGCCCCTCGGTCATTGCTAGGGAAAGTATTTCTTCTCCTTGCGGTTGAGGTCCTGCTTCTGAATTTTTGCCTACCTGTGGAGAACAGTTCATTTAACATTCCCTGGTTTTGGACAAACAACAAGGTTGTTGAATTCAAAACATGGAAAGTAGCAGTCTGCAACTTTTGTTTTTTTCAATTCATTCCATAAAACCTAATTAGTCATTTAATTAATTTGAACACAGATTTTCCTCGAGTCAATGGTTTGGGTACATGTTAAGATGCGGGTTAATGACACACCGACTTAGCAAATGTTCAAAAACTTCTTGGAGGAAATCTGGGAGTTTTTAATCTTGTTTTTTTTTTTTTTTTTTTTTTGGCTGTTGAGGTTTTAAGAGATTTCTTGATTGCTGGTTGTAGCGTCAAGATGGAGCCTTCGTGCTGTAAGATTGGTTTTGTTTAGGATATGATTTCACTCTTCTGAAATCCATATCAGAATTTGCAGAAAACTTCTTTACATTTTTGTTTTGATGGAATGCAGTAGTGGTACTTGGGCATGCTTATCGCAGGCACTAACCTCAGTATCCACTTAAAAGCGTATGCGCTATGTGATTGTTGGGTTTGATCCCCGGGAGGCACACTTTCATGGCATAACGGCCTAATTTTAGTTTTTTTCCGCAGTTGAAGGCGTTAATATTCTTATTCTTCGCCCTTTTGCATTTGGTCTCTTTCTAAATTGGACAGTATGTCAACGTGATTAATTGCCAAACTTTTGGATGAACAGTCTTTACTGAGAAAACAAGGTTTCTTTGTGGGCTTTGAACCCAATTTCACAATAGATTAGATCCCTGACTTTAACTCTGATTAAATTTAATGATTTATGGTTAACTGGATCTTGTAATGAAGGCTGCAAATTGAGAGAGGCGTTTTTTTCTACTCTGTTTGTAAAGAATAGTAATCTTAATGCATTATTTTTGACTTTTTCAAAGCCACCAAAAGGGTGCTTTTGGTACTCGCACGAGTTTAAGATTACACCTGACAGGAATAATACACTAATGCAACACAAGCGTGACATATTCCAAATTCTTGAGCTAAGAAGCCAAAAATTGTCATGCTGTTTCCAGTTGTCTAGAGTTATCATCCTGCTGATGTTTCAAAAAGAGAGTATGGCAAAATACTTTCTATCAGCATTTTGGGTGATAGAAATGCTTTCACTTTTTTTTGGTGCAAACCCTGGGTTTAGTACAACGACCAGAGCAGCGTTATGCCATCCATTTCAAGATAGTATTCAATATCCATGGCCAAATAGCATAATATAACCTTGGAGATTAAACCCAGGGTTAGGAGTTGGTTTACATCACAGTTCCATCACATTTGCTGCAGATTAGAAATGTCTCATGCATGTGACTCTGGCTCAAACATGTGGCTACGTGTCTTGGTTTCTGATGTAATATCAAGTGGGAGTACTGTTTAGTTGGTGTGATCTGATGATACACCCACTATGCTTTTTTAAAATTTGAATGATTCAATCTGTGACGTGAAAACGCACTGCAACCACCACGACAGCAATTATTATTATTTATTTTTTTTTGCATAAAGTTAGTTACCGGCTTTTGTCACCCACTATTAAAATATCAGTTTTCACAAGCAATTGCTCAAGTCTCAGATTTGAAGTTGTTTTGGCACCATTGCGTGTTAATTGTACAATGTCCCTTGTTGTCTGGTTCACAATGGCATTTGTTGCATAATGAGTATGCTAAATATTTATCATAGTTGTTGGAACTTTGTACTTGAACTCGGCACGTTCACAAGAAACGACTGGATGACTTCCGAACCATGTAGCTCTGTTTGTTAATCTAGCCTGCACGTTGCCCTTGAACATATGCTGAAATTTGTGATATTGCCTGGCTTGCAAATACACAGGCATGCGTCTTGCCTATTAATGCATCCAACGCCTTACCAATTCAATTGATTTCCTAATTTATAAATGGGAACATGTCTTCCTTCCTCGAACCTTGCCCATAGTGACTCACACATGTCATGAGGATTTATTTTCGATGTTAACCGACATTCGTACGATTTTGGCAGTCATTATGGATAAGGAAATGCATGTTTGCGATGATCATCATGTGTGGTAGTTCTCGGTAGATTCCCATTTCCAAATAGTTAATCCCAAAAAAAAGTTAGCATTTTTTAAAAGTATTTTAGATACATACAAGCATATGTGATGTAGATAGTGCTGATAATGAGGAAAGTTTTTGCTTATTGGTTGGCGGCGTAGTATAATTTAGGCGAATCAGTTTGGTTTTTTTTTCTCCTCAATTTGTGCAGGCTAGGTAGGTGTTTGGGTGTTAAATGGTATAACTCGTTGTACTCCTTCGGTATTTCGTAGGCCGTGTTTAGCAGACTGTGGTTAAACTAACTGCCAGGTAACCTCAAATCGCTTTTGGTTTAGGCGACTCATGACCTAATTGTAAGCCTAAATGCTTCGTTTGGATAACTTTGACGCGTATACTTTTCCTTCGTGCTGCATTTAATTTGGCGTCGGGCACAACACTGCAACTGCTACGATGAAAAAGTAAGATGTTTCATATTTTTAATTGCTTAATTAATATTTTAGGTTAAGCTTATTGGTGGCTCGTTAACGACCACCTGTGTTAACATACACTGTTGTATCGATGGAGGTTTGCGGTTTTCTAGCCCAGTTTTGTTGATGTGTTTATGTATCACTTTATGACAGAATTTGAAGCGCTTTGACATTTCAAAGTCTGACTGAGGATATTATGTTTTTGTTTCAAGTATCGTTTCGAAGAGAATACATTTTCAGAAATTGTATTTATCATTGGTGATTAGTGGGTGCATGGCTACTGTTTTGACCTCTTCCCAGTTTGGGACATGGCCTGAAAACACGCTAAATAATTTGGATTTTTCGTTGTTTTGATCCAAAATAATTTGATGTTACTGCAATAGGGCGTAGATCATGCACTCACTAGTGCTAAAGTTAATTTCATATCAGATTTCATCGCCGGTTATCGTCCAAACTTATCTATGTAGTTTTAAACTTTTATCGAAATATGGCTCAAGGTTCTCGAAAATGTCAGCCTATTCTTCCCCAAGTTTTGATTGCTAACAATGCGTTGGTCTGCCTTGGAATACATAAACCCTAATGGCTGATATAGCCGACTTGATTGTGCAACAGTAGGCTTTGTCACGAAATGGCTGACATCCAAAACAAAAGACCGG
Organism: Julus scandinavius; assembly: GCA_034696685.1. Lineage (NCBI taxonomy): Eukaryota > Metazoa > Arthropoda > Diplopoda > Julida > Julidae > Julus > Julus scandinavius. The sequence goes on from JAQGAE010001454.1 coordinate 6,039, forward strand.
AAGGGATGAATTGGATGTGCGCATGCTAGAGTTGATTGTTGCTTTGCAAACATGAAATCCACGCTGTTTTTCTTAAATTTGTTATGCAATTCACTAATACTCATTTTACTTAATGGATTCCGTTTAGATCCTTAGTAGCCACCATCAACTCTTGTTACGAAATTGTTAACTTATTCATTCTTATGGTGATTCAGCCTTTTGGGTTTTGTTTTTTTAGCTTTGGGCTGTATTAACTTTCAGTTGTTAGCCATTTGATGTCCCCACCTAACCATTTAACTGGTCTAGATAAAACAATTGTTTGTGGATTTTTTGTTCCCAAATAACGTTTAATTAGTAAGTCGTTTTTCGGGCTTGAGTCATGAAATTTGGGGAAACCCACCTGTGCGTTATTTGTGGATGGCCCCTTGCGCATACACAGAATTTGACAACAGATTTCTATAACCTGTGTAGTTCCCCCTAGTTGTTTTTTTGTGGTATTTTATCAGGTAATATCCTCTTCCCATTTGCACGGTTTGCACGCGATTACACGTGGCGGATATGAGATCTGCATCCTCTCCAGAGCCGTTCCCCAAAGTTTACCAGACGCTCCCAAAAATATTCTCCGATTTTTTTTTATCCCCAGGTCGTCGTCGAAGGTTTCGGGGTTTTTTTTTTAAAGATATTTTTTTTTTGCCTTCTCAAACCTTTGCTACCTTCATTAGCAGTCTGCACAACAAACAAGAGTCGCCGCTCAGGTGCACCTTGCCTAACCTCGTTCTTGATTACGTACGCGTGTCGAATGGACATTCAGGCGAGCTGGCTTATTCAGGTTAGGCAAAAAAACAAACTTTGCGAGCCACCATCGGATTTCGGAAACGTCGAGACGACGCAATGTGCTCATTTCCAGCCAGATACGGAGTAAAAATAGGCGAAGTTGAAAGTTTGCGGGCTGAACCAACGCTTTCTGGTTTGGCAAAGCAGTGTTTTTGAGCACTGACACAGGCAGCGATAAAGCCCTCCATGTGGCGGATATGAACGAAAAGGCTGGTGGGATGCAAAGCTTTTTTTATATACTTTTTTTTGCGATAGGACTGCTAGTGTTCTGTTCTGCTTTGCCTTCCTGTCATGGCCGCTGAGGAAGTGAGAAGTCATAGTGCGTTGGTGTTGCATCTGGATGTTTCGAGTGCCAGTGTGAGTTTTGCTGCTGTCGGGTGAGGTTTAGCAGAAGATATATCAGCTGATCTGTATACGTGATTTTTTGTTTGGCCATATACGCAAGCTTTGACAATATTGGATTACTTACTGCCTGTTTGGATTTCTTCTGTGGGTCGTTGCGTTGTCAAATAGTGTTGGTGTTGTTGTTTTTTCATCGGGAATTATAACTCGGTGTTGCCGGATCTGAATGCCCCATTGCCGGGCAAGAAAGGCGTTGTGTTCCCGCGGTGTTCCGCGATGTGTTTCCCCTCTGTCAACCTATGCAGTTGGCAACGTTGTTGAGTTTGGGAAGATGGCCATGCTCCGCCGCAAACATGCCAATGCCGTTCCCATTGACAAGGAACGAAGGGAAAGTTTGGTCCATAGGTAACTTTTTCAAAGGTTTTTCTAACGTTTTTGTACTTGATGTCTAGTGTGATGGCTTTATAACAGTTTGTTTGCATGGCGTGGACCCTCTGCTGATTTCCTCCCGGACGACATCATGTGGCTAATTCATTAGAACCATCTTGTTTCAAGATCAGTACTGAAATTCTCTTGTCATATTAAGATCAGTTCTGAAATTCTCTTGTCATATTAAGATCAGTTCTGAATTATCTAAGCCATGTTATGTTGTACATGACCTAACTCTGCATATGGTCCATTGCGAGCTGTCAGTACTGGCCTCAACACTCGACATCATGGTGTGAAGATCCTGTAATGAAAATATAACTTTAGAAAAGTTTCTGAAGATTTGAATTGGGTATGTTGATTTGTGGTTCATGAACATAAGTTGAACAACCCGCTTTGATTGGGTTTGGGAAGAGGATAGACAGACCATTGTTCAATCTCTTGATTTTCACACATGTAGGTCTTTGCCATTGAGCGTGTGCCTGCAGATGTTGTATTGTCATTGAACAATTGTTGAAATCTTGTCGGTAAGAGACAATCTGTGTTCAGATATATGACACTGGTATAAACTGTCCAGCTAGTTTCAATCCAATTCTAAACGCTTCATGATTTTGTTTACGTGCTTGCGAAGAATCAGGTTTTTTTCTTTGAAAGAATCCATTGTTCAGTCTGTTATTATAATACTTTGGGATTCAAAGGAAAGAGTCGAGGAAAAAAAATCAAAGGATGTAATGTTTTGCGTGGCACCGAATGTTGCCATAACAACTTTGTCGTCTAGATTCTCCTTCTCTGCTAATTCTATCTCTCAAAATGACCACTGTTAAAGAAACTGTGACAGTCATCAAGGATTAAGCATAGCACCATTTTTTCAGTAATTAATCGTTGATTTCTGCTTAACAGGTGGACATGAATACATAAACAAGCTTGCGCAGAATTGTAACAAAGAGGGTTTTTGAATCTACCCCAGTTGCAAGTGCAGCGTAGGATGTTGCACTAGTTCTTGTCAGACTTTTTGACGCTTCTTGACAGGCTGGATTACAAGGAGGGGCATTGAGGGCATTTGAATATTAAGTTAATAACCCTTTGACTCCTACGGAAAACTTGTCCTTCTTCCATCTACACGCTGAAATGTGGACGTTATTTTGTCCCACATCCCATGGTGTGGGCCATTGTTCTCGGAGCAGTCCACTCTTGGCACGGTTGATAATGGATGACGTAAAATTATTTTTAAAACGTGCCTGAACAAGAATGGGAAAAGTGATTTTGTAATGCATATGAGGCTGTTGCGTATGTTGTTGCTGCACTTTTTGCATTATTCACGTTGACGTGTAGGTGGATAAAAATGAACGTGGATTGTGCGTTCACGGTGGAGGATTCTGCCTGGAATTAATCAAGCAGCAGTTTTTTTTCTGGTTTGGATTAGTTAAAACGGGGTGCAACAAGCACCATGTGTATGATTTATGTAGCCGTGATATTTATAACCGAAAACACTTGAATTTTGCAAATGAAAGCTAAACTTACCCCACGGTGATGAGTCGGTGGCTGCTTGTGGAGGTGAAGACTTAATTTTGTGCCCATATATGGGCCCCCAATGGAAAAATCTGCTGGTTACCTTGTTGTGGAAGGGTAATCTTAGAATAAAAAACAAGGACACGTTTTCAGACTAACAAAGACCGCCTGCATAACATGTTGTCATAAGTCAGCTAATGGAAGATGACTATTCTTATGAAAATAGAACAGAAGATAACTGACAACACCACTTGCAACACCATAAAAGCTAAATGAAGTAATGATCTTGGACTTGGTTGAAAGTTAGTATTATTCTCAAGAATTGTTAACTTTTAGTTGGGTACTGAGCTTTTTCAACTTCTCGTGTGTTTAATTAGTTCTGAAAAATGTACAGAGATACAAAAATATGCTCTTTTTTTTCTTTTTTTTCTCTCAATCTCCCACTTATGGTTGTGAATGAATTTTATTGAATGGTCGTGGTGCGTGTACTGGTCCTGTATTCTCATGATTCATAATGCCATCTGTTTTCAGAAACATTGTTTCATTGTAAAAATGAGGTGGAAAACCTGACTTGTGAACGCACCGTGGGGAACACAGATAAGGGTGAATTTAAATTTAGTTCCAATGTTTGGCACCCTTTTATTGTTTTCGCTTTTTTTTCTGTTGCAATAATAGGGATAGGCTTCCTTAGGATTTGAGGTTTTCATTATTCTCAAGTATCTTAGAGTGGTATAAAAGTCATAGCTAAGTGTTCCTATAGCAACTTTCTCATTCATGCAGTCTATCGTTTAAAAAAATGTTTGAGTTGGTTTTCATCTCCTTGTGGAAAATCCTTTCTTACATGAAATTAATAAACACTATCCGGTTTTTGGTAAGGTCAACCGCTGCTGTCTGGATGATGAGAGGCCATGTTTAGGGACCAAGTGAGGTGCTGATTAAATAATTCGCCAAGTAATGCTAAACAATTGCTTCACAAAGAGTTTTGATCTAAAAGGAAACAGAATGGCGATCATAATGTTAGGCTGCTTTCTTTATACAATAACGTTTTTTGTGTAGGCGGTGAATGAAAGAACAGGGAAAACATGGAAACAAAAGACTTAATAAATCTTAAAATTCAATAATGAGTTATTCCATGTTTAAAATTCGACCTGCTTTATCTTCCCGGGGCGTGTTAACTATTTAGTTTATTATGAAAGTTGTGTAAAATTATGCAAACGTATAAATATTCATGCTTTGTGCAATATATTGCACAATTTGAAATAGGCAAATTGCTTGTTAACATACTTTTTAAAAATACACTAACGAAAATATTTAAATGACTTCAGTTTTGTGGTGCTGTAATGTATTGTAAAAACTGCCATTACAAATGCTTGTTGTGTGGGCGTTTTCGATTTTGTAAACTTAACAATCAAGTGGGTTGAACTAATTTAATAGCAAATGCTAATTACGTCTTATTTTGTGGCATTCTGGTAATGTTGAGCAATTGCTTGCATGCATGAATGATTATATTGTATCATCTTAAACAGTGGAATATTTGCCACTTTATTTAGCATGGGAAAATTTGTTCAGGTAGTTTTGGAACATCTTGTCCTGGTTGCCCAACTTCAAACTTCTACTCAAATATGGACTATTGTAGAATGGCCTGGTAGGAAGAAGGAAAAGTTAAAAAATCTGACGTCATTGTTCAAAGAGGATGTGAAGCATTAATATACGAGAATAGGAAGCATGAAATGTCGCCGAGATTTCTCATTCAGATGTTATTTTTGTATTTTTTGCTCCACTCCCTGTCCTTTAACATTCTCCGAATTGAATAACTTGGTCCTTCCTCAAATGGTGCCAGTCTAATGGACGCTACAATAGTTATTTGGGAAAACAATAAACTGAAAACACACATCAAATATTCCATCTCACAATTGCTAAACAAGATTTATTGCATATGGAGCCATGGTACGTAGGTGCTCATTGACATAAAGGGATAGGTCCGGAATTGCTAACCAAACCTTGTATGAGGCATTTGCTTTACATCAGAAATAAAATTTTACTGTAAATATTTTGACAGATCCATAGGAAAGCGGGGTTTCTGAGCTCCATCTGGAGGAAAAGTTTGGCTTTGAACTCTGCCATTTATGTACGCCACTTCTGAATCTTAACAAGAGCACATAATAAACATTTGGAATCGAGGAATCCAACCATGTTCCGCGAATGCCAGTGACGGTGAAAATTCGTAATGGCTGGCCTACCTTTCCTAAAAACCTAACTCACAGTAAAAATAGGCTAATGCCTTTGGGAAGTCTAATTTTAAAATGCTGAAAAAAGTCTGGGACAAAAGGCGGAAGAGCGCTTCCCACCATTCGTAATCGTGAATCATAAACAATCGCCACATTGTGCGAGGTTTTGCCCTAAACATTAAACAACTTTTCGTCACTTAGGCCATTTTTGGGAACTCCACGTGGGAACTCAACTGGACTAACTTTGGTTTTCCAAATGTTGAAATTAGAACGTTTGTGGTGAAGGAGTTATGGTAATTATGCAACCGAGATCAGATATAACCATTTTCGAGAAACCAGAGGGAGGTTTCGTTATATCCGTGTTTTGCATACCCCCAAAATAAAATCACGATTCGAACAATTTATTATCACGAAACTTTTTCCGAATAACGTTTAGCAATCTGATCGACCTCGTCCTTTCTGAAAATATCCGGTTAAATGCTGGTGTTGCAGAATTCAGGAAAATGCGTCCGAAGTTTGGCAATTGTTTGCATTGGCAAGAAAATTGATGAGCTGCACACTGGTTTGAGTAAGTGCTCGGTGGGAATAGGGACGATGTGCCGTTGCACGTGTGCACTTTTGTGGACGTGACGTGAAATGAATAATTGGTGAGCTTGCAACGTTCCGAAGTGGGCCAAGTTTAACCTCTTTTTGTCTCGTCCCGTCACATTATACCAGCTGTCCCTGAGCACTTTTCGTAATGGGCTGGCGTAATTGCTTTCAAGCCGATTTTCATATGACCCATTTCTGCACTAATCCGAATGTGCCATTTAAATAGCCAATTTGAAATATAAATGCAATGTTGTTGATATGCACGCACACATAAATGAGTTTAATGTGGCGGAAAAATCAAAGAGTAAAGCTCGCAATATGCTTAACGAACATATCATGCTCGGAAACAGGAATGCAATGGATAACAATAATTTTGCCAAAACTAGGATTTCGTTTCAACAGGTTGTGTAATGCCAGAGTTTGAATTAACAGTGCACTAATTCAGTCCATCATTTGTCTATCTTTCAGGTGGTTGAGGCATATCACAGAGGCTGCAGAGTCATACAAAACCAAGGAGGCGAAAAACAAGCGCATCGAGCATCTTCCCAATGCCCCGGAACAGAGGGAATCCGCCGAAGATTCTACAGAGGATGGCTTCAAGTCACGAGAGTAAGTACCCTTACTGCTCTGTTAATTCGTTGCGTATATGTTTTAACTTCGAAGAAATATGTATCGGGAGTTTCATGTTCGATCGCTTCTTACAGTTCTCTGGAAAACCAAGAAAGTCAAGACACGGCCGAAGGCGGAGAGATCAGCGATGTTGGGGAGGCACCGGAAATGGGTGAAAGGACAGACATGACGGTCCTGACGAGCCCAGAGTCCAAGCCAGGTGCCGAATGTCGCATCAGCACAGGTACAACGAGCGAAGGTGAAGACGGCGACGACAGTGCCGCTTCCGCTGCCAGTGCCTCGGTAACCTCTCAGGGTACTCCTACCTCCCTTCCTGGTATCGGCACCAGCCCGTCAATCCCAAGGCGCTTCCAGCGTGTTGAAATTCTGCAAATCGCAGAAGGACCTCCTCTCATCGAGCCCAGCGAAGTCGTTGTCTCTGAAGGTGCCGTCCTGCAAACTGCTGAACCCGTGCTAGCACCCATTGGTAAATACCCTTTCTTTTGAGGCATTTGCAATTTCAATCTTAGATTAGCTGCCAGTCAAGTTTTAGTGCCGCATGCATGTATGCCAGGACGAGAAAAGTAAGGAATATAAAAAGATCAAACTATAGAGAGATGGGGATTACTCAGTTAGGGCAGTCAATCTCAATAAATAGGCATTATTGTCTGAGATATTTCCAGAGCTCTTACCACAATTTTTGTGTTTTTGCTTCCACAGAAAAGCTACGGAGGAAAGACCAGTTGATTAAGGAGGCACTGAACGAGAAACACGATTTGGTGGCAGATATATTGCACATTCCCAGAGAAGAGATAGGGCAACAGAGCGACTTTACCAGTAATGTTGAAGAGGATAAGGATGCCAAGGAGCTAGTGGTGGCGGCAATGGCTCAAGGTAGGTGTTGTTTTTGGACGTGCAATTTGGGGTGGCTTTTACAAATGGCCCATCTTAAAATATGGTTTGCACTTGCAGTTACCCGCTTGGCAGAAGTCATTAACCAGAGCTTGACTGTTACCGAGGAGGATGCAATCAGTGCCGGCTCTGACGGTAAACAAGGTTCTATTGCGTGCATTGTTTAATTTGTTGCAGTTGACGTTGTGTTAATTTTACTGGTTTCTATTTTAGCTCCCAATTCTGATCTAACAATACCTCCTTCAGCCAGTCCTTCTGGATCATCTTCACCCCGAGTTCCATCACCGAAACCCAGTCGAAAGGCATGCCGAATGCCATCGGCACCTGTCAACATTTTGTTAAGCATCAATAGTGCGTTGAGTGTACATATGACGCAGTTGTTGGTAAGTGTTTTATGCATTTGTGATGCCTTCTGATCATGTCAAATGAGGAGCATCATTTGACAGCCTTTCTTGCTCATTCTTGCTCATGCTATATTTTTTTATTTAATAACACTCACAGAGTACATTGTAGGACACTCGGATCCTCATTAAAATTTACATAATAATTCAGACAATAATAAAATTTGTTAGTAAATGTTGCATCAATTTCACAATCCTAATCTGCAGAGTAAAAAACACTTTATCATTTACTTTTTTGAAGGCCTTGGTTACCGAAAGGGAAGAAGAAAGGGAAAGGCTAAGGAAAGAGGTGAGAGCTTCGAGGGAGCAAATACACAAGTTGCACGATGCTCGAAGATGCACACCACAGTCTCAGTCGCCCAGCCATAGCCGACCGAATAGTTTCATTTCCATGAGTTCCTCCACATCAGAACCATGCGATATAATTGAACGTTTGCATGGAGAAGATGAAATGGGTGAGCTTTATGTTCTGTCATTTTATCCTGATAATTGTTGCTGATTTAGATTCGAGTAATAATGCAACGTTTTGGTCATTTCGATTCTAGCTATTCCAAGCACGTTGGAAGCCTATAACAAGTTAGTCTATCAGCAACCATTTGCTTCAGGTGGTCTTTCCAACGTTTCCGACGACCACCCGGCAGACATCAGCGGGGAGGATCTCAGGATGGAAATGTTTGTGGATGCGCCATCAGGATCGTGTACAGATGCAGCCGAATCCTCGTACCATTCGGACGAGGACGATGATGCCAAAGCACAGTGTGACGAGACAGAAACTTTGCAGCAGCCCCGTGTCGCCGAACAACCCGTTCAGACCCCAGCGCCAATGGAACTGGCGACGGAAGAGCAGCCCAACAAATGCGGGGATACAAGCCAGGATCCCCAGCCCCAGACGAACCTGGACAGCACAGGAACATCGGAGTACGGGGCCGTGTTTTGAGCACGAGACTAATTCGTTCTTCCAAGAGTTATTGTTTTGTACAGTTGTTGGGGCTAAGGACTAGTTCTCCCTTCTTGGATTGAATGGGAGGGCATTAATTGGCCTGTCTGCGAACCTCTGCGGAGCCAATGGGGCCAATATCCTATCATGCAAAGCACCTCTCACCCATTGAGGCAAGAGCCTTCAGTACGGCCTGTACTTCGCAAAACGCACGCCAAGCCACCGTCCAGGGTGAATGCCTTTAAAGCGGAGAAGGTTGCTCTCGGCACGGGGAGCTTTATCCCCCGTCGGGGATGGGGATTAAGGAACGGGAGCGGGCGTAGGCGCGCGAACGAATTGAGATGCATTCGGTCTGTAATTGCCCTTATATCACCCCAAATTATGGACGGGATTCTGTACATGATCTTCTGTACATATTATACATACATATACAAATATATAAATATAAAATATATAAATTCTAAATCTATAAATCTGTAAACATGCATAAACGACTATAAAAAGCAAAACTTAAAAAAGTGCTGTCATAGAGAAGTGGTGCCACGCATCAGCATTCTGCGTGACCATTGCATAAATAATTGTGAGGAAATGGCAATAGACGAAGGCAGTTTGGAATGCTGGATAGCGCGAATTGCATCGCATAAATCACAAAGAGCTTCTTAATTTCTGCAACACTTGTCTAGTTTTCGAAGAGTTAGTTTCCAGTTCATGCTGCCAGCAAGCTGTGTATTTTTCTTAATGCGAAATTCAAACAATCAGGCTACAGTACCAGGCCAATAATTCTTATCACGAGCTGACCAAATGTATACCTTGAAAAGTAGTTTTGGTCGTTTTTCCTCCTAGGGTGGTCCATTATAGCCAGCTGGACAGAAAAATAAAATAGATTGTTCATTTTTTGTAGCGAAAAGTCTTTAATTTACATTAAACTGGGAAAACGCATGTTTGAAAAAGTGTTTTTCCAGGGTAGGTAATCACCTCAAAAATATTTGCCCATTTTGCAAAATTTATAGTGTGGAATTTGTAACAAATATAAATAAAAAAAATATATAAATAGATAAGTCTTGTAATGTATTTCGAACAGACATTTTACATTAAAATGTTGGGCAAGAAAAACGGGTTTTCCAACATGTAAAAATAAATTCGATTAAATGAAAGCGTTTCTTTTAATTGTTGCATTGATGGGCATAGAAGTTTTTGCCACATTTGAGTAGATTAATTTGCCTACATAAATCATGTTTGCCATTACCAGTTAATGTGAGCTGATAGATCCCTTAGTTATGCTTTCAAAATTTAAATAAGATTTAAAAATCTGAAAAAGGGTTTTGCTAAATACACCAATTTCCCCTCTGGAAAGTACAGTACTTTCATTTTCCAGACATATGACCTCATTTGTGAGCTGAATATGAGACATTGGAAATCTAGTGCTTTTTTTTAATATACCACCCAACAAGCTGTATTTATAGTTGACATCGCCTATTTATCTGTGTTACTAATGAAGTGGTCCTCTTCTGTAAAGAACAATAAGTGCTCGTGGTAATTAACTGTCAAATCCTAAAATCTCCCCAGCTTCTATTTTTAGATGAATTGCATAAAAATGAAGACAGAAAAGCATTTTGCGGCTAAACATGTGAATAATACAAAGTCATCTAACTTTTTTATAAGTATTAAAATATTATTTTATCACCGACAAGTGTACAGATATAATATAGTTAATTCCGTTACATTACCCCCGTTTCTTTAATTGTAGATAGTTTTGAAAACCGAAAACAGTGTTGTCCTATCTGTCTTCTAATGTCCTTCTACTTGGCCACCTGGTGCCAGTAGTCCAGGATTTGTAAAGGATTAGTTCTTTTTATAATAACATGAGATATGTGCTTTTTGAAAACTAAGAAAAGCCTGTAAACGTAAATCCCTTTTTAAATGTAATAAGTGCAGAAATCAACCCCATTGCAGTTCTTTGGTTGCGTCATTTCATCGTAGGTATGTGTTTTGTCAGGAAACATTGAAACTCTTCCATCCGTTCTGTTTTCAAAGCTTTTGTGGTTACACTTTGGAATGATGTTCTTTCAGGTTTTCAGTTCATTGAACTTCAAATGAAACAAATTAATTGTAAATGAAAAACATGTTACCGTGATGTTAGTTTCACGACTTCTAGCATCCATTAACCTTTAAAACTTCTAGTGACTTTTCCATCTGTGCATCACAGCCAGTAAGTTATAATTTTAAATCTGTCATTTTTTTTTGTGAAATAAAATGTAGAAATCGTAACAAAATCCTTTAAGTGAACAACTTCATTTTTCAGACAAGCCAAAGTATTAATCAGACACAAAATATTTACAAATTGTATGCAGAAGGAAAGAAGGGATTTGGTATCTTTCCATATTTCGAGTCTTGTTTTTGTTGAAATCCAGAAGAGTAAATGAGTACAGAGCAATGAAAAATGTTTTCATGTTTATGGAAATGTGTTAATTACATGTATAGCACTGCCTTACTATAAATAAAACCACTGTTCAAGATGTCTTCAGAATCTTGACAAGATATTAATAGCTAGATAGTAACATGCATGTCTGTTTTGGGCATGCAGATTGAGATGGTCTTTGAAGTATTACTAAATAATACCTAGTGTTCATCGGTTTGAAATTACCCTCGATATTTTGCTGAATACGTTTTTTGAAATACCACTCGTACAAAAAGTCATTAACTAATCACAGATTCATAGTTTTTAAACAATTAATGTGTGTTTGTGATTTGTTTGTGACAACTTCCATCTAATTTCTTTTCTCGCTCGAATGATTGTATTTTGTCATTTTTTAATCATGTCTGATTTAAAATATTCAGGTTTATCCTCCTTGTAGTGGCATAACCTATGAATCTTTAACGTGCCATTTCCAAGAAGGCGACCACTTAAATAAGTAGAGGCGCTGAGCTTGAAATTCGTGTTCTGACACCAGTTTATACTGGAATTTCCTATCCGTTCTGGCAATTTCTGTTTGAAAAATTCTATATTAATAAAGCGACAAATAAAAATTTGACAAATATATGGTTAATAGTTGTGTGGGAAGAGTTTTTGAACTTTTAAGGAATGAGCCTTGAAATCCTTGAATTTCTTCCAACAAATTTACTGGACACCCTTTATGCTGGTGTTGGATTGGTAAATGGTAAATTACGAAATCTGCATAAGGTCCATTAAACACCTGTTAGGTAGGACCCAAAGCTTTAAAATTAAATGGAATTTCGTGCCACCCTGTATGGCAATGAGGTTATGATTCCAAGTTCCGCATTTACGATTTCCTTAATATGTACGTCGTTCCTAATCCCTCTACCAGTCTACATTTTAAATCCTCAAAATTTATTTTGTAAACATTATTACTGTAGTATACCACACATATTGATGTTTTTTTTATCGATGATGAGGAATTACGAGTAGCAGTTTTATTAATAAGTTTGAAAAATTCGTCGGGGATGAGTAAGGACGGATAAGATGATTGCGTAATGTCCCTGTCTGGCACTCCGGCTGTTCCATTTGTCAGTATGCCCCGGGACCGTTAAGCGTTTGGTTGTGTGTGCACATGTGTGGAAGAACATCGAGTAAAATTGCGAACATTTGCAACAATAATTACACGTAAACTGGACGGAAACAAGTGGTGTGTTATACATATTTTGAAGTTGGAATGATGTTTAAACGATCCGATATTCTGATTTCGAAAACTGGAACTTTTTCCCAAATGGAACGGGATGACCTTCAGACATTTAAAACAAGTCTAGACTGCCTCAAAGAAACGTAAATTGACATCGTCCAAATCAAGTAAGTTCACTTTTGTATTGCTTTTTTGCTTTCTTTCTATTACGTAAAAAGTTTCATTAAATAAAAATACTATGTTATTTATGGCTGTTGTTGAATACGGCTTATTATAAGATATCAGCAATTTTTTCCCTGAAGATTCTCAGAAATTGGTTTTGACTGTTCGCAAAGTTGCCATGAATAAGCAGAGCGAAATCCCTTTGTTAAAACAGTTTTAATATGACGATAACAATTAGTCATTCTAGCTAGATAGGCTTCGTGACTAAGTTATGCGTTTCTAATTGTCAAATCTGTTTTGTTATTGATCTTTGGACTAATTATGATCCTACGTGTGTTTTGCCTGTTTAGAAATCTTCCGGGTTTGAGCTAAGGAATTTATACTCATCGCTTAGATTTGGCACATGATTGATTTGCCACAAGGTTCGCTATGTGATATTTGTTTACAAATAATGTATTTTAGTACTCTTATTTAAGATTTCTGGCCGTATGCTATCGTGATTGCATAAGTTTAATTAATTTTTTATTACAATCATCGAAATAAATTCTTCAGTGTATACACAGCGAAAAGTCACGTGATGTCATAGTTGACGCATTTTTGTTTGATCTTTGTATCACGCATATTATACGCTTTACACATTGTAAAACGGGCGAGAGAAACGCATAAATTATTTCACCGTTTTCCATCTTTTCGTTATTATCACTGCCTGCAAAACATTTGCGCAAGCAACAACATTTGAACATTTATATCTGTTTTACCGTTTAAGTTTTTGTTAACAATCCTTATACTTTAGCTGAAATATTTGTAGACTTAGGGCCGGTTGCACCAATAAAGGTTTAGATAAACCTGAGGTTAACCGTGAGTTAACTACGGAAAAGCATTGCACCAAAGGAAGTTAACAGTTGACCATTGGTTAACTTGAGGAAAAGTTAACCCAGCTACTAGGCAGGGTTAACCTAAGGTTTACAATAAAAATGGAGGTCGAGTCAGATGAAAATATGCTATTTATGGACTTCATGGATGATGTCAACCAATCTACAAACATGTGACATTAGGGGCCGTCCATAAATGACCTCACGCACTAAGGAGGAGGGGGATCCACACATGTGTGACGAGGGGGAGGGGGTGTTTAAGAAATGTGAAGAAAATCTGCTAAAATCGCGTGACGTCATTTATGGACGGCCCCTTACCAAGATCACAGCCATTTGATGACTATGATGATGTCAAATTTAAAGCACGTTTCTGGTTAAGTAAAACGATCGTGTTAAAACTACTTGCTCAAGTAAGTTGAAATTCCTGGCGGCGACAGGTTATCTACAGGTTTGCTAACTTCAGGTTAAAAATCCATTTAGTAAAATGGTGCAACAAAAACCTACTAACCCTGAGGTTAACTCGTGGTTTTATATAACCCCAGGTTAGCTAACCTTTTATTTAACCTTTGTTGGTGCAACCGGTCCTTAGTGCACATATTTTGATTATACAGTGGAACCTCGGTTTATGAACTTGATCCGTTCCTTGACACTGTTCGTTAACCGAAAAGAGCGTGATCCGAATCATTTTTTTTTCAATTTAACTCAGTACACTACAGTCAGCAAATAAATGCCATATGGTAGGGGGGAAGTCGTACCCAATTTCAGGAGAATGCTCCTACCTCAGCAGCAAGCAGCCGGGTCTCCACCAAGACGTACAGTGTACAAAACAAGTATGGGAAAACCCAAGAAAACTGCTATATTTCTTAAATAAATCAACAAATTGATTCAAACAAGGTTTCAGAATATCACTGAAACGTGTATTTATATGTATGCAAAAATGAAATTCAAAACAATTTACGAATGAATGGCAAAAAAAATAAAATGTGAAATTTCAATGACAAAAAAGTATTGGCACACTTCGTGAAATTTGCTGGTTGTATGAATAAAGAGTGACCTTCAACAGTTTAAATAGTAATTTACTGTATGTTAATGTTAACATGTTTGTCATGCCACAATGTTAGGTATAAATTACAGCAGGCATGGTTGTTATTCAGTTTCAAAATGGGTCCCAAAGCATGTGAAGTATCCATTGATGTGAGAAGACACATTATTGCCCTTCGTAAAACTGGTAAAAGTTATCAGTAAATTGAAAAAATAGTAAAAATTAGTTTCTTTACTGTCCAGAACATTATTAAACATTTTTAAGACACCGAGAGTGTGGCTAACAGAGCCAGGAAAGACCGCCCAAGTAAGTTGACTTTCAGGAGCAAGAGGGAGGTGGTCGAAAATGCATTAAAAAATCCCATGCTCTCTGGGAAAAAACTTGCCGAACAACTTGCAACAGCAAATAACGTGAATGTGACACCTCAAACGATTAGAAAAGTCCTCCACAGTGCAGGATTAAAGGGCAAAGGGCCAAGAAGAAAGCCTTACATCAGTGCAGTAAATCAGTAGAAACGAATGGAGTTTGCTATGGCCTACCGAAATAAACCAGTGGAATTTTGGAAGACTGTTTTGTTCTCAGATGAGAGCAAGTTTGAGGTGTTTATTCCACCGTCTTTAATTTAAATTTGGTGGAAAAACAACACTGCATATGATCCCAAACATGTGCTTTCCACTGTCAAACATGGTGGTGGGATTGTCATGGTTTGGGGATGCATGAGCTGCAGTGGAATGGGAAATTTGGCATTCATCTATGGTACCATGACACCAAGGATACACGTCGATCTGTTGCATGATAATTTACTGGACAGTGCAAGAAAACTTGGTCTGGAGGACACATTCCACTTTCAACAGGATAGCGCACAGGTAACTGCAAAGGTAACCAAAGAATGACTCCTCTACAACGCCCAAAGGAGGCTCATTACTCCTCCACAATCCCCTGATCTTAATCCTGTAGAACATTTTTGGTCTTTTCTGGACCAGGAAATACGAAAAACAAACATCACCAGTAAAAATCACTTAAAACTTGTGCTCCAGGAGAAATGGGAAAAGATGGGTACTAAATACCCTGAAAAATTAGTGGAATCCATGCCATGTCGACTGGAAGCTGTGATTAAAGCCAAAGGACTCCAAACAAAGTTTTAATTTGTAATATTTTATTGTTTGGGGCCATCATTTTGTAAGTTCACGAAGTGTGCCAATACTTTTTTGTCATAGAAATTTTACATTTTATTTTTTTGCCATTCATTCGTAAATTGTTTTGAATTTCCTTTTGCATACATGTAAATACATGTTCCAGTGATTTTCTGAAACCTTGTTTGAATCAATTTGTTGATTTATTTAAGAAATATAGCAATTTTCTTGGGTGAGCCAATACTTGTTTTGTACACTGAATATACACGTTTTTACAAACATATGCAAAAAGTTGGCCCTCCGGGTTTGTTTCAGCCGCCATTTTGTAAATATATGCAATATTTACAAAATGGCGGCTGAAATGTACGTCTTGGTGGAGTCCCGGCTTTAGTCATCATTTAAGCATTTTTGTTTCAAAATGTAAATCCAAATAATGCGTTTGTCCTAGAATTTTTTTTTAAATGTTATGGCTTAATGTTTACGTATGTCTCTGTTTATGAACAAATCGGTTTACAAACACCACATGTGGTTTCGTATTACGAACGAAGCTTCAGTTCACGAAAACATTTCTCTGGACTACCAATCAAAGGTCTGAGTTTGTACAATTGTTTTACTAGTTCCAGCAGAACATCGTTGTTACGGATAAAGGCGCGTCTCCACCAAGACGTACATTGTACGTACATAAACGGTTTTACAAACACATGCAAAAAAGTTTGCCCTCCGGGTTTGTTTCAGCCGCCATTTTTTAAATATCAAAATCTTGGTGGAGTAGGTGTTGAAGGCCTCATCCCCTGGCAGAAATAGGCCAACGTTAAAAAACAACAAACAATTAATAGTAGGATTTCTAATGTAAAAGTTTTGTGTATGATTATAAGTCTAATAGAGTATAAGTATAAAAGTCAATTGTTAAAATTGTCTATCAAAATTTGAATTTACCTTTTCATTTATTCTCCATATCTTCAGGTACTTGGGTTCTAATCTTATTTGAGTGTAAATGTACACAATGGAGAATATAGATGTTGTGGTGGAGAGTTCCTAAATTATAGATTCCAAACTTATCTACAAATTGTTCTTAAAGAATCTTCAAAATTTACTTGCAAATGCGAAAACTGGGCAGAATTCACATTTAACTGACAAAAACAAGTAGTATAAGAGAAGCCATTTCTGGCTCACTTTCTACTTCTTTTATTTAACTTTTTTTTGTACATGTCAATTTCTTAAAAAATTAATAAATAAGTCCCAAATCTTTTTCATCAATGAATCTTGAG
>JAQGAE010001455.1:0-22915 GCA_034696685.1 Julus scandinavius
GTACCATTATCTGTAAAAATAAACATGTAAATTAAAAAAAACATACTGGCCAAATACTTTTTTTGCTCACTGTATAGAGTTTTGAAAAATGCACCACTTGTGTGTACTTTAAATTAAGTTTGTATTTATTGTGTCTTTGTATAAAATACTTAGTTTTTCATCAAAAATAATGTTTCAAGATGTTTTTAACACTGCATTATTATTAGGAAAAAGTCATTGAATCAGTTTTTAGTAGTCAAAAGGCTATTTCCACTATAATCACTGCATGCCCTATCTTCTCTACCAAAGTGCCAATCATTGTACACGAGTTTATAGTTTATAATGTTCAGTTTGCATGGAGGAAATTTAATTACTGGTGAAAGGCCCTACTCCTGGTTGTGATGACTGCCAACAAGATTTTGGTGACTTGGACGTGATGTCTGGCAATCATCGCAACAATTAAGAGGAATGGGACATTTTACAAGTGCAGTTAGTGGACTGTTGATTTCTCTACAGTACCCTTATTGAGTGTGTCAATATTTGTCCTATTTCCTGTGTTGCGTGAAAGACTGATATGCTATCATTATTTATTTGTAAGGATATTGTTTGCCAAAAAGGATTCTGGACATGTGCCTAAAATTTGAAAATAAAGTAGAAACCTGTTAAAGAAGTTTTCCAATGGACCAAACATGTTAAACGGGAAAGTTTAGTAAAAGTAGTATGGTTGTAACTGGTACATTAAATATACGAAAATAACACAATTGCGACTCAAAATGTATTAAGCAGGAAAAATTACGGTATAATTGTACTTTTGGGACCATGAGATTCGACTTCTTATATGGGAAACGTCTTATTGGGTCTATTTCAGGATTGAAAAATTTCACCTTGTCAAAAGGAAATGTTTTGTGCCTACTGTAATTCTGCAAATTGGAATTAATGGGCTAGTTTTCCAAATTTCGATCAGAGTATTGTACATTTAATTATGGTTTGACTTTTGCCTTGGTTCAAGGAGGATCGAGAAACACAAATTCACAGAAATGCAACTTTTGATACAAGTCTACTTTTGGAGTGCCTGAATTTTGTCACAAAATGGCATGCTGCTGTGGAGATGAAAAAAATGCAAGTATAATTAGTTTGGATTCCCAAAACATATTTTTTAAAAGCTTATTGTTTAATATATATTGGTTTACTCATTTCAGAGTTACCAAAAGCAAGATCGTAATGTAACTGATGTGTTCTGGCTCATCATTTTCATGATTTTTGTTGTTGGAATGGTATTTTTACATATTACCGTTTTCTTACTTTTTGAATTATTTTTTTTTACATTGCCTTCAATTAATATTATTGTAATTTTGCACTTTTAAAGGTTTTCATTGCAGCATTTGCTTTTGTATACGGCAAGCCACAAAGGTTAATTTACGGTTACGATAGCTTTGGAAACGTGTGTGGTGTGCAAAACGAGCCTTTAAGTAACGTTTCCCATTCTGGCAAAGACCTTACAAATCAAAGGTAGTAGATTATTTCCACAATAATGCGTACAGTATATAAATTTGCAAATTGAATAAATCTAATTTGTATTTCAGATATCTGTTTTTCTTCAATTTGAATGATTTGGAAAATTCATTAAAAATCTGTGTTCATAAATGTCCCGATTACAAGTTGGATACTTATCAAGATGTACAAAAATTTACAGCCACTACCGCGTCACAATTGTGCATTTATGATCTAAATATTTCGAGTAGCACGCCTCAAGAGGAAATTATGTTATATTGCCCTGACCTGCCAGTCTATCCTAGGTGGGTGAAAAATTCGAATAAAACTTTTCGCTACATTTATGGAAAATACATTCTAGTTGACCATCTTATCTTTTTTTTGATTTAGCACGCCAGTTCTCAATCGATGTGTTCCGCAGTCCATTGTAAGCCTACCGGCGAATATCATCTACAGTATTCATGGGTATATAAACAGCATGGATTTACTACAACAAATTACATCAGACGTTTATTCTAGCTCAAAAGAACTGGTGATTTTGGCAGCTGTTGCTTGCGGTAGACTTTATTTTTCGTTTTCTTATTTTTTTTTAATAGTTTTTACTATGCTTATTTCGCAAACTCGCATGTAAGTCTAGACAGTTTTTTGCAATTTATCGTTGATTGCATGTAAGAATTTTTAAAAAAAAATTTAAAGACAGTATGGCTCGATATGCGCTATTTAAAAATTCTATCTTGCTTATTTTTAGCTCCAATATCTCAGAAAATCATGAATGTTTTTATACTAAAAATGTTCCTCTCAATGTGACTTCTGTTACAATTTATTGATGCATTTTCAGTTATCTCTGCGGTTCTGATTCTTGTAATCCATATTTTGGTCAAATGGGTTTTCTGCATAATATCGATATTGGTTAGCGTATCATGTACAGGTAACTCTGTTTTTATTAAACATTGAACATAATCTATAAATCTCTCCAGCTGCTTTACTTCATGTGTAGTTTCTTCGTTAGCCTTCACGGGAATCTTGTGGTGGACCTACGTGGACTTGAAGCAAAATCTAGACTCAATTCCAAAGGAGCAAATGCTGGAGGAAATGGCAAGGAACGAGCGGGTATTCTTGGCCTATGCTGTCATTGCAACTATCATAACCGTAAGATTGTTAAATCTCTAGCCTTGTTTAACCAATTTTAATAATGTGAGCTAATGAAGTCTGTTTTTTTTTCTACTTGCAATAGGCCATTTTGCTCACAGCAATTTTATGCATGTGGCAAAAAATACCAATAGTTGCACATTTGTTTGAAGAATCTAGCAATTGTATGCTGGAAATGCCTTGCCTTTTCTTTCTTCCATTTTGGACAATGCTTGTCCTGTTTTTATTCTTTGTCTTTTGGATAGCTGTCAACGTATGTTTGGCAACTGCTTGTAAGTATCGATGTCTATTTTAATTTAATGCATTCTACAGGGTGTTGAGTAACCTTGAAACAATGTGAAAATTACACGAAACATTATGTTAACACTGCACAAAAAATTACACTTTAATGTTTAGTAAGAGTACACCCCCACTGTAAACTAATATTTCTGTTTTGTAAGTAAAATATCCAGAATTCAACATTACACGAGTAAATATCGTATATATGCACATTTTTTTTATTAAATTTATCAGTTATGGGAAAGTTTTTTTTCACCCTTTTGTAAATTGCATTTAATTTCTAGAACATGTTGATATTATCAGGGACTAAAGTTTGAATATTTTTCCACAGTTCATCCTAGTAAACAAACTTTGGAATTTCCATGGAGCAGTTCTTCGAATGACACGTACCTCTTCCCTGTATGATTATATATTTTTGTTCTTGTTGACAATACTGCGCTAAAACGTATTTTTGAATGCTTTGTATTTTTCGTTTATGTCACACAGCTATTTATTATCGAATACGTAAATCCTACTTGGGCACGTTACATGTGGTGGTATTATGCAATTGCGTTGATTTGGGTGTCTGAATTTATTCTGGCTTGCCAACAATTAGTTATGGCTGGTGCGATTGCCAAGTGGTACTTTGCTGCGTAAGTAACCAACATTTTAGATACCATAAAGAAAGTAAATGTTCTTGTTTTCCAATTGTCGATTCCTGTATCTAGTGACCGAGAAAACGTGTCTTGCCCAATTTGGAAATCTATCGTAAATCTGGCAGTGTTTCATATTGGCTCGGTGGCAAAAGGAGCCATGCTCATCACTATTTGCAAACTTCCACGAATTATTCTGACCTATGTACAAACAAAGTAATTAACATTTTTTTCATTTTGAGTTTATATAATATACTCAATTTGTGTATTGCCTCTTCCACCCATTAATTTATATATTTTAATTGATTTCAGATTAAAAAAATCTGGTAACGAGAATAGCTGCACCAAATGCTGTTCTGCTAGTTGTTGTTGCTGCCTTTGGTGCTTCGAAAAGTTCATTAAATATATCAATCATAATGCATATACAGTCGTGGGTAAATATTTATGAAACTTTTGGATATTAAAACGCTAAATTTTTGAAAATATGAAACTCACATTTTTAGCATAACATTTTTTTGAGATTATTCAAGTTTGAAGTAATGATAGTATCATTGACATTCATCTTGAATTGTTTTGCATTTCAGCTCTTGATGGGTGCAATTTTTGCCCTGCTGCAGAGGAAGTAAATATTTGTAATTTTCTAAGGCTTAAAATGTTGTATGGTTTACTGGTACTATATGCTATATCATATTTATCTGGTTATCTGAATAGGCGTTTGAATGTATAATGAGCAATTCAATATTGGTGGCTACCCTCAACAGTGCGGGAGATTTCATGTTGTTCTTGGGAAAAATTTTGGTGACAACACTTACAGGCATCATAGGACTTGTAGTCATGAAAGTGAGTATAACTGCTTTTTTATATTCAGAAATCATGTACAGTGGAACCTCTGTATTTGTCATTAATCCATTCTTTGGGGACTGACCAATATAGAATCGCCGGCATCGGCCCCGAATGATTCACTAGCGTTCGATTTATCAAAAACTTGTCCAATGTTGGCTGGCTGTTTCTCTCTGTTTTTGGGGGAATTTTTGTGACGATTACTTGATTTTATGATAAATATCGCAGAATTTTTTGCCAAAAAATGTGATGAGTATTGGATTTGACGAATATAGAGGTTCCACTGTACCATTGTTTAATGGTTTTTCAATTATATCGTTTTCATATCTTCAGAACAACCCCAATTTACATTTTTATGCCGTTCCTATCATGATTGCGTGTCTTCTTGCTTTTTTCATTGCACACTGCATTCTTTCCCTGTTTGAGGCAAGTACGATTCCAGTTGGATCCATTGGCAAATGACATGCAACATTTAGTCAAAATAAATGGTTATTGCTTATTTTCAGATGATCATCGATGTGCTAACCTTATGCTACTGCGAAAATAACGAACTTGCACCTGGCAATCTAAGGGTAATTCATTTACGCTTGCATTTTAAATTATGTGAAGCAATGTAGGAATCATTACTAATCTTACTGTTTTGCAAAAATGTTACAACTTCCACAGATGTCGTTTAAGAAAATGGGAGAAACAAGTACTGACGAGATAGAAATGAGGGATTTGAACGATCATTCAATCTATTGAAGCTCCTGCTGACGTAACTTTTTTACAATTTACACTATTAGTCACAAGTCGCTTAGGTTTGATACCAAATAGATATACATTCGATTAGAGCACTTTAGCTACATGAATATAAGAATTATCTAAATTTCTCTTGTCAAAGATAATGGGCAATACCAACAAAATCAAAAATGGCTCTACGTGTACTTTAGCATAAGAAAGTATTCCAAGACTTGAATGCAGTCATTTTTTTGAAATTTGTTTGCCGTCAGCCAACATTGACAACGAGCAATGCAGTGGTTGCACCATGCCAGAATTCACATAATCTTACTTACGAGTGCTCTATCGGATGTGTAAGCAGCTAATATTTGTTTTAATTTTTACTATGGGAACCTGATTTTAATTGTTAAAGTTGTTGTTATCTGATATTTACATCGGAGAATGTGAACATATTTTAAGTTTAATCATATTTTTTTAAATATAAACGAATCATTAATTTTTATTTTCATTTATTGTCACTTCCATTTCACCAAAATAATGATGGAACTTAGATAATGCAATTTTTCCTATAGCCACATCCAATAATAAGTATCGATTATCAGTGTCAGTGGTTATATTACTAACTGCAGCTTCTTTGTGTAACCACCTGAAAATGCAAAATATGATTCATTAACAATTTGTTATTACAATTCAGCGTCAATGCTTCTAATTTAATTCAACTTGCCGGAATTCTTCTCCTCCATTGGGTACCCGAAATACTAGTTTACGGGTAGAAGTAGTCGCAATTAATTTTTCTTCAATGACTTTTTGCAAATCTGCAAGGCCCGTCCCTTTTGTAGCAGACACCAACATGCACTGATCATGGTCATGCTCGTCATTCGGTCTATTTTTTTTTTTTCAAAAAAATTACATTTTAGTAATATTAAACTAATTAATGGTTAAAAAAAAATGGAAAAAAAAATTACTTTTCCAACTTGTCCATCTTGTTTCCAATTTCTATTATGTTTTCAATGAGTTCATTTGGCAAATTGAGTTGTTTTAAAGTTTCTAAAACGCAAATTCGCTGGCTATCAGTATTAGGGTGGCTGATGTCACGTATGTGCACTATTAAATCCTGTAAGAGGAGAATAGTGTGTAAGCGAGAGATTAGTTATACTAACTTAAAAATTCACGTTCAAGGTAAATTCCAGACTTTGCTTTACTTTTTTTGTGGTTTTTTAAAAAGTGTTTTTTTCATGGAATAACAATAATGAAATTCATATTTCAGAAGTATTTTTAGGATTATGCGATTTGTCATATAATCACTTATAAAACTTCAACAAATAATTACCGCTTGGGCAACATCTTCCAACGTCGATTGAAACGATTCGATTAGTGAAGTCGGTATGTCCGAAATGAAACCCACAGTGTCGACATATATGACCGACATGCGGTTAAGAAGCTTGCCGCCGTGGGCAGTGACATCAAGAGTTGCAAACAGCTGATCCATCGGTATCATCTTTTTGTCGCCGGTCATAGTTTTTATTAGAGTAGTTTTCCCTGGTAAGATATTGAGATTCATTAGCGTTGAAATATGTCCTCGGATTTCTAAATTACTACGACAATTTCTATCTAGTTACTGTATCAGGGTGTCTAGTATATTTGTTGATACAAATTGAAGCATATATCAAGGGCCCTTCCACTATATATTACCACAATAATTTCCAAAAAGTCTGATTTTTTTTTTAGACAGTTTGTAAAATCAGTTTTTCTTTGCTTTATCAGATTTTTTCAGATTAACGCAAATTTCCCTATGAAGAAAGAAAATTCAAGCGTAAACTGACGTTAACACGAATCCCAAACACAATTCCCGACTTTTCCAAAGTGCCAAAAATGCAAGCGCATTTCCTGATTTTCAAGACTACTGGACACCCAGTGTAAGTAATAATTTCCCATTCACTGATAATCCTAAATAGAAATTCAAGCATTGATTACATGCAAATGTACGATTGCTCACCCGAGTTTGTATAACCTACAACCGCTACTATGGCAATGTCTTTCTTCCGACGATTTTTTCTAATCATTTGCCGGTGAGATTTGTATTTCTGAATTGCGTTGTTTAATTTGGTTTCTCTCTCCAGAAGGAGTTGCTTTCGCTTCTGGGAGAAAGTTTCGCCCGTACCACCGATGTGTTGCAAATCACCACTTTGTTTGTCTCCACCTCCAAGGCTAACCCACTTTATCATAGACCTAAATAATGTAAAAATTATAAAGGTATCATCGAACAGTCCATGTCACCCCATGCCAATCTAAATGCAAACCAAAGGTCAAGTATATCGCATAAAATCAAGGAAAATTATTTTATTAAAGTGGGGATTTATACCTTAAATGTGGGATTTCAGCTAGGGCAACTTGTAGTTTAGAAATCCTCGATTTTGCATGGTCTTTAAATATCTGAAGAACAATGCTGTATCTATCGAATACTGGCATCCCCAGCAATTGCTCTAATTCTGCATGTTGCAGTCCCGAAAGTTTGTCGATATTTATAAATGTTGCAGAGGCCATGCCAATTGTGCCCATCTTGGCTTGTAATTTCTCTATATTTCCAGAGCCAAATACGAGTCTTGACAGTGGAGTTTTCGTAGCTAAAACAAACTGAGATGGATGAAAATTTGTATCATGAAAAAAAAGAACTATTGATCTGAAAGTCTGTGAAACTACATTCAAAGAAAAGCTGATTTACAACCTTGTCAACCACTTTCCAATTATCTAACGTCTCAATTAATGCAACGCCCTCATCCATGAGATATGGAATCATATTTGCATGCTGCCAATTTGGACCTCTTTTAATATGAGGTTGAAGGAGGAAAATTCTGTGGCCAGCTCCAGGAATCGAGTAAATCAGACGTGTGAATTGATTGTGGTTAGAATCATTCAGTAAACAATCTACTTCTGGATCATGTTCTTGCTCTAGATCCTCCTCCTGATCATCATCATCATCATCATCATACTCATACTCCTGCTCCAGATATCGATAAGCAGGAGTTTGTACGACAAACTCAATTGATTTTCTGCCAATCCTAAATCGAGTTCCATTAGCAAGTTTCTTATAGTTCCGACAAGGAATTTTAAGCCGCAAACAAGATTCTACAACTCCCAATCTTCCTGACAATAATAAATGTCTTAAAAACAGCATTGGGCAATTAATTCTGTTATCGTAGTCAAAGTTTAACAGAAAGTATTTCACTGAAAATCCACAGGCACATGGACGTCTGTTCAAAGACTACGCGAGAGCAAATGAGAGCTACTCGATATTCGGCAATATGGTTTCTTTGCTAATCTTATTGCTTTTTCAGACGGTTGTGAACCGAGACACTGAATTACCGAATTCGCCTTAATCTTGTTAGTACAGTGGTGCCCTCTGGACTTGTCTGTCGCGTGTGTTGGTTTTTGGTGGAGAGGGAATTTGAAGTATTCTTTGATAGTTACTGGAAATGGTCGTGTCGTTGTTGTGCATAACAAGGTAAGAAGGCTTAAAACTTAATTATGACTAAATATAAACTTGATTTTCCTCAAAAGGTTGAATTAGTGCCTTATTTTTAAACATTTCTGTTATCATTCAAACATCGCGTGTGCTATGCATGGCATTTATCTGCATGGTTCCATTATGTATGGAATGTTCATCTTTCCTGAAACGAATGTTTCAAGAAACGTCTGCCATTTTTGCATATAAAGTTGACATGAGCTTAATGTTTAGCACAGCATCCTGTCAATATTATAAAGTGCATCCAAATGGTGAACCCTCCAAATAGTTTCCTCAACTTCCCTGTAGAGAATGGAATGTCATACTTCTGTATGCCTTTTTGGCATGTCCTTGACATTCCAATGATTCCATCGATACTAAAGAAGGTCATTGTAAAATACGAAAGTGCATGAATTACGCCTACGGTATTTGCCGAGTGCAACAAATAATTATTTGTTGTTAATTTCATTAATTAAATTAATGGATATCTTACAACAATATTTGGAACATGGGACATGTAGACTATACTGAAGGGTTCTCAACAATGAATTAATTAAATGAAGATACATGCGCAATTCAGGCTCAACTGCTACCAATGAAACCGGACAAAGTCTAAATACATTAATTGCATGATTGTCAGTATATACAAAGAGGAGCCCACCAACAACTACTGTACAAGATAATCATTTAATTTTTAAAAGAAATATATACAAATTCAATTTTCAAAATGTCAAATATGTTAAGAAGCCCATTTCATTAGTGGCTATTCCTGGGATGGAATGAACGCAGTTTTTGGACTCCGACAGCGTCTCCAGGTGACGGATACCATCTATCGCATTATTTGGTCTTCAATCAAACTTTTAGACTCTTGGACTTGCGAACAAATACAAAATCGTGGTTTGGCACATGAAGCTTTTTGAGTCATTTGACATTGGTAACTGAGCATTTGAACAGATCCTTCATTGAAAAGTCTTCATTGTCAGGTTCATTAGATTGAGTATCCCTGTTGATCCTTTAGATTCATTATATTTGTTATGTCTTGTGAACTATTTGCCGGAGAAGATTCTGATTCAGAATTTGTTGATACCACATCATGCTCAGAAGTGGAGGAGTCCTCATCACTCTCAGTATTGGAGGATTCATCATCAGATTCAGAAGGAGGTCTAGTTGCGGGTGGTGGGGATGGTTTCCTTCTTTGGACTGTTGGACTTTGAGTGTGTGAGTTTGCTGGTCTAGATACGAGGATCTTGGGCGAAATGTAAAAAAGTGGATTTTGCAAAAGGGTTTGGGCTGATGGTCTTCTTTTTGGGCTCAGTTTCAAGCACTTAAGGGCCAAGGTTTTTGTTGAATTGGTGAGAGACTTTGGTATCGGCGGTGGTTCTTGTGTTCTTGCAATCTTAAGAATAACATGAAAACATAATAAAAGTGAAAGGAATTGACAGTTTTACTAGCTATTCCACTCTCAAGCTTCGATTGAGGTTATGAGCATAATCTCCTTCAAGCGAGAGGCTAGTAGCTCCAACCGGAAACGCTGATTTTGGCGAATGTGAAATCGGGGGATCTGCTGAAATCGGCGATTCCGGCTGGAGCCGCTAGCCTCTCGCGTGAATCAGGCTTCTATTATCACATATTTTATATTTTTCGTTTATTTTTTATGTTAAAATTTGGCAATTATGATTTAATAGATTTTGAAATTAGAAGAATAGAATTTCAAAATATTAATAAAGAGTCGGCTGTAATGTTTTCTTAGGTGCAAGGTGTTTAGAAAAATGCTCACATTATTGCAAAATATTAATATATAATTTACCAAATTTGAAATGATTTATACTAAATATATATATATTTTTTGTTAGTCCACTCTATATGTTTAAATGTGGTCATAAAATGTGAGATTCCTAAGTAATCAGTTTATCCAAAATGATTGCAACCCTTTAGCTTGACATGTGCTTGATTATTTGATAACTTGAGCAGTTATTTGTATATTAAGTGGTAACAAATTCAAGCTTTCATTCGTACCAAATAGAAGAGCTGATAATAATTCGAAATTGGAGTAGTTTCACTGGTCCATGGAGGTTGAGCTGATGCCATCTCAATTATTACACATCCAACACTCCAAATATCACTTGATCTGCCATAATCTCCCCCTCTTAGAACCTATAAAATTTACGAAGTTAATGAACTAGTACCTGTATGGTTATCATTATGCTAATGGAAACCTCACCTCTGGTGCCATGAAAGGTAATGTTCCTATTAGTTGGCCCTTGAATTCGCCAGGTTCCGTCACTGGAGAATTTAGGCAACCCACAGTGCCAAAATCAGAAATTCGTATGCGTTGCCCAGTACCATCCACCAAGATGTTAGCACCTACTCCAGAAAGTACTTTATCATGAAGGGTTCCGGTAAAATATTTGTGTTAGTAGCTAGCCTTTGTCAAGGATTGGATTTCGTCCAAATCGAAATCTGATTTGGGGCCACAGGAGGAGGAGGAGGAGCAGGAGCGGAAGCCATTATGGATGTCCACAAATGGTATTTTCAGTTTTTTGTTTTCTGTTTAATTGTTTGAAAAGTCAGTGAAAGAGGGAGGGACACCAGAAAAAATGTGCCTTAAGTCCCTACATGAATTTTCAAAACCACGGGAAAGTCGGGAAGAATGCTTAAAATTTCTGTTAAACATAAATATATCGCGAATTTGGTAGTGAAAGGGGTGTTTGAAAATTTATAGGATGTGCTTTAAAATAAGCTTGCATTTTTCGGAAATGTCCTACTTGTCCTTTTCAAAACCAGGAGGAGGGGAAGCCATTATGGATGTCCACAAATTATATTTTCAGTTTTTTGTTTTCTGTTTAATTGTTTGAAAAGTCAGTGTATCGGGGAGGGACACCAGAAGAAATGTGCCCCAAGTCCCTACATGAATTTTCAAAACCACGGGAAAGTAGGGAAGAATGCTTAAAATTTCTGTTAAACATAAATATATCGCGAATTTGGTAGTGAAAGGGGTGTTTGAAAATTTATAGGATGTGCTTTAAAATAAGCTTGCATTTTTCGGAAATGTCCTATTTGAATGGCCTCTTTGCATAAAATCGGTTTAAATGTGTAGGCTTTGGACGAAATCCATTCCGTGACTTGGGCTTCTGTGCAACCATTTTACTGCAATACCTTTCAAATCTCGATGGATTAATTGCTTGTCATGAAGATAAGCTAATCCTGTTAGCACTTGCTTAATGTACCGAATAATGACGTATTCATGGAAGGGGCCGAATTTAGCCAGAAGAGATGAAACCGAACCACCTTGAAAGAAAGAAAGATTAGTAGCTTTGATGTGTAACTTTCATCTAATCATACTATCATCTAATTGACATGTTTATTGGCTGTATAGTCGTGGTCAAGGAATAAATTTCATCCAAGCTGAAAACAGATTTGGATAGAATTTATGTTTATGTGAAAGTGCGCATGACCATCGCATAAGTTATGAAATTGCAAAGCAAGTGGGTCCATTTAGTAGTCTGAACTGGGTGTCCAGACTTCTGAAAGGCTACCCCCACACTATGGTGTAGGAAGGGGGTGTATACTGACACCCTGGGGACTAGCCTAGACATTGTTTTTCGTTTACCTGGCATCCATTCCAAGAATATGTTCATATGCGATACCTCTTGAGTAGCACCTAAAATTCGAACTATGTTCTGGTGGTTAAGACGACCTAAGACCTCAATTTCATCTTTTAGATCATCTGCATTCGCTGCATCAGAACCACCAATTTTCACCTAGGTTACATATATACGATAGTCTGTGATTGGACAACTTAAATCTGTTTTTAAAAAGCAAATTACTGTATCTGTCTGTAGATTTGTCTACCTCCTTAACTGCCATTAGAGTTCCAGTAACCACGTCTAATGCCTGGTAACAAGTACCAAAATGACCAGAACCTAGAATTCCTTCTTTCATTTTTCGCCAATGTTCTCCTTCCTTGTAAATCTAAAATCAAAACTAGTGATTAGTCTAAGTATTTAGCTTCGCCTGGAGTAGGGGAGACTGGGGAGTATTGGGACATGGGGTAAGGTGAGACAGTGACAATATTAAATAGTTCTATTGTGGATATTGGCTTGAGAGATTTAATCTAAAATGCCTTTACTTATTACTATTTAACAACCGTGAGATACATTCACTTTACAGGCTTTGAATTTGCAATTTTGTAATTGTTCTCAATTTCGATAATTATTAATTTATAAATTTCTAACATAGCTAAATGAGTCCAAAATATTTTAGAAAAATTAAAGTTGGACGATTTTAGCATGAAAGATGGAAATCACAGTGAAGTAACTTTTTTAAAGCATAATTATTTCATTTCATCATATTTTAGTTGCAACTCGTTAGAATTTTGTTTAATTCATGAAGTGTTTCATTTTACCCCACTCTTAGGGGGTAAAATGAGACGTGCAGCAACATGTTTGAAAACGTTTAAACTTTACAGTAGATTTGATAGAATTGGCTTCATAAAATTCCTTACACAGCCACTTTGTTAATCCACATATCCTTACAATTTTATGACAATAGGACAGTTATTGAATACGCGTATGTCTCAATGCTCCCCAGTCACCTCTGTAATATATTTTAAATTTAGTTGCATGCTTACATCTGATTCTTGATAAATAGAAATTCTTCGGCTAGATTCATCAAATGGAGGAATTTCAGGCAGGCTGCTGCCTGCTTTAATTGTCTTAGGTGTTGCTAATAATCATACAATGCTGTTTGATTAATATTTTTAATGAAAGGGTTAATTCAAATTAGGAAACCATGTTCAAATGTGCATGATATCGTGATAAAATTTCAATAGAATAAAATGAATGTTTATTACTTACGCGGAACCACAAATTCGTTATTACAACAGTTGAATAGTTTTCGAATTAATGTTACAGCCATGCTCACCGGCTTAGCAGGCTAGTTTAATAGCCAGAAATTCCAGTATTATCCATCTTGTAGCTTAAAGGTGTCATCGGTGTCCATCAAAACAATAACTGAACTTAATTCACGTAAATTACGAGGTTAAATTTCTCAGTTTTAATATTAAGTGTTATAATCTAAGTCAGGATTATTATCGCTTGATTATTTGATTTTATATCGTCGCTATGTCAGGTGGTTTTATCACTTTTAGGTATAATTTTGATTACTACTAAGGCTAGTTGTTATCAAAATCAATGTTAATCATGACCTTGCTTTTTAAACTTTGAGGTTTTAAACAGATAGTACTTGGAGAAATTATCTTCTTTAATAGTAGAATTTTTAAACGAATTATTAGATAATTACGTCAGCCACGATACTTTCATATATATTTTCAGATAATTGTAATTGTATTGACTTCATTCTAGCTCTTTGACTAATACCTGCAAGTTTTTTATTTGAAAGAGCATATGAAACAATGTTTTGTTCGTATTATTACCAGAATATCATCATGTTGAATTTATGGAAAAAAAAAATTGTTTTCATATCTACAGTTTATCTTGGTGATGATTTGACGAGGGGCGGTCAAAATGTATTGCATATTCGTTTATTATTCGAAAACCGAATGTCGTACAAAAAAACTGAAATACCGTAATGAGGAGGAAATTTGCTATTTTTCAATGTAGGACCCGTGTTTGTTGATACATTTATCCCAAGGTTTGATGAGATTGTTTATACCCCTCTCCTAAAATGCGTAATGGTGGATATGCAGATATTGCCGAAACTTCTCTTTTTGTCAGTTAGAGTTTTACGTCCTTTCTTAAAGTTTAAACACCACCTCTGTACCATACTTTGTGAAACACATTTGTCACCATATACTCCTAACATTTCACTATAAATTTCACTCGGTTTCATGCCTTTCAACACTGAAAAACGAATAACACATCGTTGTTTCTCGTGTGAATGCTTTCAAGTGAGACGCCATTTTGTTTTTGATAGTTTGTTCGAAATACTGCATTAATTGTGGCGCCATTGTGTGACCTAAAACCAAATTTCTGCTCTTTAAAATGGCTATTTCAGTTTTTTTTGTACGACATCTGATTTTCGAATAATAAACGAATATGCAAGACTTTTTGACCGCCCTTCGTAGCTAGAGTGAATCACACTCAATAAACCACAACAATAAATATGCAATGAAAATAATATTGCAATCAATTTTATTATTATTTTTTCATGGTTTTCATTTCTGTCAATAGTTACAAACATGAAAAACAGTGAAAATTTAAATACAATGAATGCGAATTTAATTTTTTTTTCTTTTTCTGTATAGTTTTAAATTTAGGAAAAAGTATTTAGTTGTTTGATCAGAAAGGGCACAGTTTTAGTTTTTTTTTATCCCAATCTGCCCTTTAAAAATGGCGACAATAGTTTGATTTGGATATCACTTGCTAAAATACTAACAATATCAAACAGTTTTTGGTCACTACTTCTGGTAACCTGATGTTGTTTTGCTTCTGAGGATTATTGATATAAACGAATTATCATCTGAAAGGAATGCAGAACAATATGAATCATATCTTGTTTAAATCAATTATTCCACTTGGTTTAATAAGTTACAACATTTGTTAGCATGATGCAGTTTACATGATTAATATGTCAACACATACAGTATATGTGGCGAATGAGTAATACGTCAATTCAATATTGTATATAGTATTTTCAATTTTCAATAACAGGAACTGTCCTGTTACTTTTATTGTTGCACCGGGCCGTGTTTGTATTCAGAACACTGTCTGTTTACATGTCAATTCCATTACAATATAATATCAGATAATGAGGGGTAGTTATTGGCACAATATTTTGGGTTTGCATTGCATCAGAATCACTGAGTTAATTTCCAGCATAAGGATTAGCATCTTGCATTCCACAATGACCATCATGACTGTGCATCTTGCTGGATTCTGCAAAAATAAAAATGTGATTTTTAAACTCTAGATATAGAATTGAAGACAATTTTTGTTATAAATTTACTTGTAGCTTTCCTATAACCTTACCATTTTGGAAATCCATGATTGCCTGTCTGAAAAGCAACTGGCCGGTATGCTTTATTGGGATGAAAGGGTTGGACTGGTGGAACTGCTTGTCTTGGACTGGCATTGTTGGGTTTCCTACTGTGAAAAAAAATAGTTAAATGAAGTTGCATTACTGCATTACAAGGGCCTAGAATTCTAGTATTATATGAGGGATGTCCCAAAACTAAGTTACACGGGGCATTTATTCATGAACTGCTTATCCAATCGAAAAACGGAAATATACATTTTAAAGAGGGGATTTTTCATTGGGCCCATGAAGCTGTATCTTAGTGGACAGTCCTTCAGGAGTGACAATGAGCTCATTAAAACAGTTGGTCATTGGTTGTATACCCAACCGAACACTTTTTTCAACGATGGTATACAGAAACTGGTGTCACGGTGGGATAAGTGCATCAATCAACTCATGGACTATGTTGAAAAATATAGAGAAGGGTCCCCTCTTTAAAGTGTATTTTTCCGTTTTTCGATTGGATAAGCAGTTCATGAATAAATGCCCTGTGTAACTTAGTTTTGGGACATCCCTCGTAGTTGAAACTTACCCATTAGATTGTCCTCCCTCTGAATTTATATGACTGAAACTTAAACTCCTGTGATGAGTGGTCAGGGGAGTTGGCTGAAATAATAAATGTTATAAATAAACACATGGTTGTTTTTTTAAGCTAAATATTTGAGGATAATGTTTAAGATTTTTTGGTGGAAGTATGGGATTTTTAAAATTTGACAATGTTTTTAACTTATGTTGAGTTTTAAGTAGAAAAATTTTGAGTTGTCAAAAAAGATTGGATTTTTTAGGCAAGTAGCAGAAATACGAGAGAAATGTTGCAAATCAATTTTGTACAAACATTAAACTTAATTTGCAATTAAAGGCAAAGTTTGTCATGGTTTAATCATTGTAAAAATGCCCATACATTATAAGCTTGGAAGTCCTGGAAATTTTGGTAATATTTCAGATAAAGGAGAACTAACCCATTACAAATATTTCGGTGTATCACATACATGTCCAGTTATATTAAGATTTGATAAAAAATGAATATGGCATGATATGGATGGTGATGTAAAATCTTGATAAGGCAAGCTAAATGTCAAATGTACATGTATTTTAAATTGAATTTTTTTAAAACCTGTTTTATCTATTTAAATTCTGATATGTATGAAAAAATATGTGATCATACAAAATATTAAATTCCAGTACTTATTACTACCACCTGACAGTTTGTCTAAATTCCTTTAAAACTGACAAACCTTAAGGAAACCTTGGGAAATCACTGTACATTTGTAATTATTTCTAGATTAGCATAGAATATAAAAGTTGTAAACAATTTTTAGAAAAAAATGTCAAATATTTTTTTCTAAAAATTGTTTACAACTTTTCTTGCTATTCATGAGGCTATGCTCGTAACTACGGAGAGAGACAAACTTTTTCACATCTATGAATTTCATCATTGCAGATAATACATTTTGTCACATATTTATAAAGCAATTGAACATGCCCAATATGCAAATTAACATTTGTATCATGTGATGATAGTCTATACGTACATCCATTGAGCGCCTCCTATATTCGTCCTCCTCCATGGACTCACGGTACGAATCTTGACGTCCAACTCCTCGATTCCATCCATGTTCTCCATGTCCATTGTTCTGCGTGGAATAGCTGTTGGAACTGGTGAAATCGCTGTCTCTGCTTTGTCTCCTACCTTCGTCAAAGCCCCTGGGAGGGGGGATTATACCAGTGGCCCATTGGTCTCGGCTTGGGTCCACCGCTATGGAATGACGTTGACCAGCGTTCCAATCCCGTTGTACTGCACTGTGTCCGGCACCTCGTCTAGCTCTGCAGAAAAAAGAAATTTGAAAATGAATTCTTTGCCGGAGGACACCTAAACTGAAGTAAGAAACAAACATTTGAAAGTGTCCATACCGATTATAATTGTCTAGCATGTCGTCGTCGCTCTTGGATTGCAGCTTGTCGTATCTGGATTTTTGACCGAAGTTCGGATCCAGTCTATTTCCAGGAGGGACGAGACTGTCGTACGGAACTTCGTAGAAGTCTGAGTAGGTACGGTCGTTGGGCACGTTGTGTCCATCAGATGCTTTCGATGGCGACGGTATGGGGTAACTCTTGTCTGATGAAATCCATACAGACGTCCTCGCGTCTTTTTCGCCATGATTTCTTCCTTGTTGTTGTTTTTGTCTCAAGTGTTCCTCCTTTTCAGCCACTTCTGCCAAATGCGAATAGATGGTCTTGCGCTGTTGTGGACTGGCAGCGGGCATGGAAGGTTGGAAGGCTTGCCCGTCTGGCATTCGTCCGCTGGAGAACTTGGCTCCCACAATGGCATTGCTGCGATTTTCGTGATGGGGTGAGGAAGGTATTGAAGATGGTGGGCCCTTGGACGAGTGCTCTGGCGACAGGCGATCTCCATCGTGCAATGGCAGGCTGGACGGCCCATATGCAGAAGGGGCTCCTTCCGGCTCTTGACGCGATGGCACGTGGTCACCGTGCTTTTCCAATCTTTGCTGTCTGCGCATCCACTTTCCGATGCCGCTGAAGAAGCCGGAGGATTGCGGCGAATCTCCCAAAGGATCGCCTTTTCCGTAAGATTTCGAGTTGGGAGGTTGCGCGTAATCTCTCGAATTCCTCCCTGGGAGAGATCCCAGCTTTAGCTTGGTGGAATCCTTCGGAATTGTCAAGTCATAATCCTCTGGAGGAATAATCAGGGGTGGAAGAGACAGGTGTCCATGCTCGTTTCTGTTCATGGAACTAGTGTCTCGTACTTCGATGACAGCGTTGTTGTTGCTGCTGCTGCTGCGATCTCTGTCGTCAAAGTTTGGGTATTCTCGAGGCAGTGACCTGCTGCTTTCGTAATAGCCATTGCTGAGGTCTTCGTTGTTAGAAGATTCCAAAGACAGGATCCTCAGCTGCTGTCGGATGTCGGCTTTCTCCCTGTCTCGCTTTTTCTGAAATTCCTCCTCGACCTTGTTGACCAGATCCATTTCTCGTGCTCTCTGCTTTTCTTTCACGGCAACCTCTTGAGATAACATTTGCTCCAGTTGTTTGCGCTCGTTTTGCCTCACCGTACTCTGGTAAGTGAATTTTTTCGGCTTCTTGAAGGGGAAATGGCTGAGATTGTTCATATTCTTGGGGCTTTTGGAGCCCATACCCAAATCGCTGTACGCCCGTCTTTCCATCCCTGTCGGGTCCATGTTTTCTTCTATAATTTCCATGGCTTCATACTTTGGAAGATAGACGATGTGACCGTTACGGTTGTAACGCGTGCCAGCCCCGATGGCTGCCCTAGCTCGCTCTCTGCTGAATGCCCTTCCTTCCAAATCTGTAAACGGCTGACGTTCGACGAATTCCGAACTGTGTTTGGGTGCCACGTAAATTGGACCAGATTCACTTCTTGGGAGCCTCTGATGGCTCATGGCGCTACTGGTCACTTGCTTGCCCCTCTCTTGAGGTGGGGACTGTTTTTTCTCGGTTCGCTCCCCCTCGTGTCCATTGTGAAGAGAGTTTGGAAGACTGCGGCTCAGCGACCAGTTGTCGTCCAGATTGGTAGTAGTCTCCTCGCCGGTCTTCACACGCACATGTCCTTGCAGAACTCCGGAGAGCGATCTTTTCAGTTTCCGAACGCTGTTATATTTCTGAGGCGAATTCGGCTCTCCGTTTTTCGGACCTTTGCTCTTCTTTCCAGATTTTCCGTTCGTCGCCATACCTTCTGCGTCGGAATAGTCGTTGTCCATCAGGAGGCTGCCGTTGGTCGGCTTCTTGGACACAAACATGTCCTTCCTCGAAATCAGCTTCGGCTGCGTCGAAATCATTTCTCGGCTCGGGGCTGTCCAAGAAGGGAGGTTGGCCGCTTGATGATCTCCACTTCCAGCGTCGAAGTCGCTCGCCAGATCTTCTTCTGGCGTCCACAGAGGATTCTTCTCTTCGGCACCTTTTCCGGGAGGATCGTATTGATGATGAGACCCCCTTCCATTGTCGTTTTGCTCGGACATGCGGACCACGTCTTTGGCCGCAAAAGGACCCATCGGTTCCGAAGGATAAAACACTGGTGATTGGAGGCGGCTCAGGTTTTTGTGAGTCAGCAGCGGCGGTGGAGGAGGAGGCGAAGTTGGTGGACATTTTTCAGGTATCACCACGGCATCAAAGTCATAAGGGACTGGTCCCGGACTACCCGCTCCAGGAGAGATTCCAGAGTCGGCGGATTTTTCGTTGTTGCTCCTTGGAGGTGCTACGGGTCTCGCCACCCTCAGGATTCGGTCCTCGAAAACGTCCCCTTCCTCACCGTCGCTGCTGTGCTCCGAACATTTGTCGGATATTCCAACTTCGTCCAGGCTGAAAGAGCGCCATACCTGCTGCGGAGAAAAGCGAGGCATGCTCTGCAGCCGCTTGGGCAGCGTTGGCCTTAGCTGCATGTTGATGTCCATCTCATCTTCGCTCGACAAGTCGCCATCACTGGATTTCACCTGGTTGCTTTCCCTCACGTGACGTCCGCTGGCCAGCTTTCTGTTGTATTCAATGACCCCCGCACGGGTTTCCTTCGTTTTCGCGAAAAAAGCGTCTTGGAGGTGCTCGGAAACTGCGTCTTTGTCATGATACTCTTTGCTCGTCTTGGGCGACGCTTGTTCTCCTTCCCTGACTGTGTTTATGATGATCTCCTTCGAGTTCATCGGCCTGAGTTTATCCTTTGAAAACTGATCTAAATTTCGATTGTACTGACTTTGATTGAAATTCTTGTTGATTTCCAGATTGGACAGGCGATGGCTGCCATCCGGCTGATCTCGATGCCGGACCTCTGGTTCTTCGGGAAGCTTTCGTGGCTGACCGACCGGCATGGTCGACCCTGATGGAGTTCGCTGATGTTGGACTTTAGCATCCCCGTTCTCTCGCCGGCCTAAACTTCCTGGAAAAGAATCCTTGATGCGCTGGTTTGGTGAGTAGTTGGCTTGTTTTCCTTGTCCTCCACCGTAGTAGTAGGCATTTCGATTGTTCGAGTCCGAACGGTTCAAGAATTCGCGGCTGGAGTGGCCGTCCTTATCCCTCGGATACGGCATGGACATTGGTCGCGTTGGACCGCTGTTGTCAAGATCGTTGGGGTGGCGATGTCGTGACTGTGCCTTGTCCCAAGCCGGACGTTCTCTGTTGCGGTCCGAAAGCAAGCTACTGCTGTTACTCGGTTGTCTGCCCAATGGACCGCTCTTGCCGTTGTGCATCGCAGACTGGAGATTGTCCATTGACTTGATTTCTCTAGACTGCTTGGCAAACCTTTCATGCAGTTCGTTTCTCAGAGGAGAAGACTGCTGCTGCTGCTGCTGGTGCTGGTGGTGGTGGATGTCTCTTTCATCGGAACTACACGCGAGGCTGTCCATCGAGCGAACCCGTTTCTGAATTTCGAAGGCTTTGTTTCTGATTTCAGCACGGTCTATGGTCTGGGCTTGAAGTCCGCCGTCTGACAGCTTGCCTTGGAGCTGAGCGTGGTAACCACCATGCGGTTGGGGAGGCTTACCAGAATCTGGGGACTTGGCGTAGCGCCTGTCCCCGGTGGCACTATCTGTCAGAATCTGATTCTGGACCTTGGACGTGTTCAGCACGCTTGTGCTGCTGTGGTAGTCTCGCCTCTCCAAGACGTAAGTCACAGATTTGTCTTTCGAATTCAGTTTTGCGGCCGTAATTTCCGCATTGATGCTGGAGGACGGTGGAGATCCCGACGCTGGCCGGTCACCGGATTGGTGCCCTGCTCCAGGACCGAAATCCTGACGTATGGGCGAAGTCTTTCTGGCCTCGTTCAGCTTCTTCGACGAGGGTTTCAGGAAATTGGCAAAAGGCCTTTTCTTTTCCTTGACCGGACTGTGACTTTCCTTCTCGTAAGTATAGGGCTGCATTAGGTCCTCTTCGGCGTAGCCTTGCGGAGGTGGGGGAGCCTTGGTCTTCTTTTGTAGCTTATTCTTCTTCTTTTGGTCAGGAGGTAAGATGCCAGAGGGATTACCGGAGATGATGCCGTGGGAATTCAGCAAATCTGGATTGCTGTGGTACTTTTTGCCCATTGTGCCGTTGTCGCCCTTGTGGTGGCCCAGGCTGCTGTCATCGTAAGATTCCTTGGGAGATCCCTTGGCGATGTCCGAGCGACGTTTCATGAGTTGGGCAAATTCAACGTCCGTTTCGGGAGCCTCGCCCCCCAGGCGTCTGCCACTCAACGTGCCACCATTTTGCAACAGGTTGCCATTGTCGGTCATCCGCAGTTTCTGGCCTGGCACTCGCTCCGGCAACACCTTGAATCCTCCGTTGTAGTACTTCTGGGCGGCGGCTGCGGACGAGCCACGACCACGGCCTTCTCTGGGAAGGCTTTGGACATACTGGTTCAACTGCTGAGGATTGTTTTTGTAAGCTTGTTGTCCACTGCCGTTATTCCCCATTTTTAGCTGGTCTTGATGCGGTGTTTTAACGGTTATAAATGAATCCTCTTTCTATCACGTCTTCGTTTTGACATCAAACGCATGTTCCCTGGTAAAATAAAAACGAAACACAAATTTTAATCATACAATAAAACGTTCCATTCTTTTAGCTCCTTCTTTTGCGGCATATTTGAGCCGGAAAACTGAATAATACCTGTAATTGCAGCCCTGAAAAACGCCGTGACTTTTGACCTGTCCTGGATATATGTTTTTTAAAACTCTAAGAACTGCATGTGCTTATTGTAACTAAGCTGCTATTAACTAGTATCTAAGTGGCAAGATGCGCTGCTCTTTTGCCAGTAATTTGTGATTAAAGGAAACGATTATTTTCAAAAACAATGGAAGATCGCAATAATTAAGCCAAAATAGGGCATTGGGACGTACATACAGAAGCTGTTTGAATTATTTTAGTTGCAACTCAATTGCGCTTGTTCACGTATTCTGCAGATTTAGTCCATGAGTAGGCCTAAAGTTTTTTAAAAATCACATGAGGTACAAATGCCATATGGTTGGGAACTACCGATTTTTAGCAGATACATCCTATGACAGAAGCGACTTAGGCCCATATCACAGTTGGTCAAAAAACTGAAGATTAAGCCTCATCTCTTCTAAGCTGCATCTCAAGTTTAACATAATTTTTGATATGACTCCCTGTCACAGTTGCAGAGTCTCATATTTGGTTGTCTTGAGCTCAACTTGGCAATTTTTGTGGGCAGCTGTGGTATGTATCTGGAACTTGAGACGCAGCTTAGTCTGTAAGGTAGTTAAGCTGGATCACAACCCTATCACTTTCAATGGGTGAAATTTTAAAACACAATTACAGCCAAACAAAAAGAGAT
>JAQGAE010001456.1:0-22889 GCA_034696685.1 Julus scandinavius
TCATAAGGAAAGCAATGAGAATAATAAGAACCCATTATTAATGGGATTTCATTGAATGGGACTCAATGAGATAAGTCCCTAACTAATTAGATTTAATCATAATTTCATGAGATCGCATTATAAAAATATGTTGAACAATTAAGACTGTGTGTGTTATTCTATACGAGAATTCACCTATACCTCGCTTTACGGCCTAGATGCGTTCTGGAAAAGTTGGCCGTATATCGAAAAAGCCATATAAAAAACAATTTCTTCTGCATTGCGATTTTCATTTTTTTGCCTTCTTTAACGTGAAACCCATAAGTTGTTTTATTGTTAGCCAAATCCGACCTTGCTTGTGCAAATTGGGGTAACTTATCACAATTTTTGGTCACTTTGTTTAATTACAGCATTTTATTGGCCGTATAACGAAGCATTGTGCGCCGTAAATCGAAACAGTGCCATAATTAAAAAAGGCCATTATAGCGAAAGGCCGTATAGCGAGGTATATGTGTAATATTGTACGAGAAATCACATAACAAATTTTTTAGTAATTTCCATTAAATCACATTCAAATGTGCATGTATACCTCTTTCAATGTGTTTTCGCCAGGAATCATCAGTAGGTAAGTGGTAAAGGTATTTAATTGGGAACGCTTGGTAAATAGGTCTGATCCCTGCTGAGTGATGGTTTTTTTACGTAATTAATGGGACCATTCAGCAGTAGGACCATTGGATTACAACGATTGGAGAGTTTCAATGGTTGCACTGATATTTTGAATGGTCCAATTTACAAACACCATTCGAAATAATAATTGGAAGAATGGTTCAGTTTTTTTTGTAATCCAATTGTTTCTTTCCCCAGGGTGTACTCCATTGGATCAAGCAGAAAGAACAATGGGGCGTTTTTGTCAGCAATCGGGTCACGGAAATCAACAAGGTGACAGACCCAGAGGAATGGCGGCACATTCCAAAATTTAATCCACCCGACTTGCTGTCAAGAGGATGTTCTGTGAAACAATTTGTGAGGCAGAAATTCCCGCCTCACATACCTGGACCGCATTCCAGCCCCGTTAAGAAAGTGACCACATTCCCGGTCACTCCAGTTTCGACAATCAGACTTTGACCCCTAATTAGCAGGACTCGAATTCCTAGATAGGATTAAAGGGCAGGAATGAGGCAATACCGTCATTCCTCACCAGATGGAGCAAGAAGCTTAGAAGCACTATATAAGAACCAGAAATCTTAGGATAAGGGGTCAGAAACCAGTTCACCAACAAGGAAGGAGGTCGACCAAAAGAGACAGTCCGCGATCGGTGAAGCTGTAATGCCAAGAAGACAGTCCGCGTCCGGTATCAAGATAGTCCATGTCCTGTGCCAAACTGAGAAGACAGTCTGCGTCCAGTCCAGTGACAAAACAGCCGTGACCAGTGTCAAGAGAGTTCACGTCCAGTGGTAACGCAAGGACAGAGCCAGAGGACAGTGACCTGCACCAAGTTACTGAGGAAAGTAACCAGCACCAGATTACCGGGGACAGCTACTATGGGCAGTCACCTGTGTCAAGCTTTCAAGGACACCAATCAATAGGCAGCCAGTAAGGATAGTGATCTGCAGCCAGTCCAGCTCAGAAACGGACCTGCAACAAATCCAGCGAAGGCAGTGCAAGCCCTGCAGCCAGTCCAGCCAAGGTGAGGACCTGCAGCCAGATGGATGCAGACAGCAAACAACCTGCAGCCAGTTGGGGAAAGACAGCCAGTGACCTGTAACCAGCCCTGCGAAGCCAGAATCGCAACCAGTCCAGAGAGGGTAGCCAACCAGCAGCCATCCAGCGACCCACCGAACAGCGACAAAGTAAGATCCAACCAAGAGGACAGCAAAGGTGTCCACCAAGCAGCAAGGGGCCTACATCGAAGATCCAGACGGTGCCTGCATCTAGGACAAGCAGTCCTCCA
Source organism: Julus scandinavius (assembly GCA_034696685.1). Classification (NCBI taxonomy): domain Eukaryota; kingdom Metazoa; phylum Arthropoda; class Diplopoda; order Julida; family Julidae; genus Julus; species Julus scandinavius. The sequence goes on from JAQGAE010001456.1 coordinate 1,931, forward strand.
GCGTCACCCGAGCCATAGGGGCGGCCGTCGATGCATCACATTTTGTTCCAATTTGCCAATTCTTTAAGTTGTATCTCATTGAATTAAAAACTTTGCTCTTAACTCAGCACTGTCTCACACAACCAATCATAGCCAGATGGTGGGAGGGACCTGTCTGGCTAAAATTAGACATGAATCATTGGTCCTCGACGTATCAAAACAAAGATAATGATGAAATTAACAAAGAAAGAAGACAATTTCGTCTACACCTTTGATTCAGATTTCTAATCAGTGGTATCCGAATTACTTTTCCAGTTATGAACACATCATGAATGAAGAGATTCACTTACAATGCGCTCCATTTTACCGATTAAGTACAAGGCGACCTCACAGAACTATTAAACGCTGAACATTGGCTTTTACTGATAGTGCAACAAGAGGCATTTCCTAATTTTGATGATAAAACCTTTCATCCATTGTGCATTATTTTGGACGCTGATGGCCTTTAGCGTGTCAAAAATTAGATCGTCTACCGAACAATGTCAATAATCAGAAACAGATGGTCATATTACGTACATTATTAATTGTTATAGAATTTGCTTAAGTCTATCCAAGTAAACAGACATCATAGTTAGTACTAGTCCATTCAATGCCATTTCAAAGAAAATGTAGCTCAAATTATTGAATCTAGTATTTCATCTTCAAGTGCTTTTGCTTCTAAATTACCGTGCAAAAATAATGTATCACCTTTGTATTGGTAAAATAATATTTTTTTACATCAAACTATGTGGCTTGCAATAATTGTCTATTTATGAAGACAAGGATACCCACCAGCAATCCATTGGTGGCATTTCTTATCCGGGACTTGCTTATTCAAAGCTGTCATGCGAGGCTTCATTTAATGTTGACCAACCTACAAGAATGATTTTGCATCATTCGTAAGAGACAGGTCATCCGAAAAGTCATCTCCCAGTGTGTGACATGTCAAAGATTTCTTGGAAAACCAGTAAGTGATCTCTGCATCGATGCCACCAGATAGGGTGAATCCATACATCGGTAAGATGATTCCAACTGATGTATAGGTACTTTTTCCAAATTTGTGCACTGTTTTGCTCTATCACATCAGGAAAAAATACATTCACAAATTAAATTTCTATATTGACATGCTCTTTTAACAACGCAATAAGCACTATTTTAAGGTTCTAAGTACTTTCCCTCAAAAAGCTGTTTACATTCAGTTGTAGTTTCATGTATTTGTCCATAATACTACATTACATTACTCTAAACTAATACATTTCGTTTTTTATCCAGATTTTGTGATAAAATATACAAAATTCTGCTGGTTTCAGTGTGAATGGAATTGCCATGCAAGAGATTCACATTATATCGTGCAAATTGGCCAAAGCACACAGTTTACATCCTGGTCAGACAAGCACAGATTATGTACCGTTGGTGAATCCACAGAAAATATCCATGCCACTGCTCCACATCAAACTTGGTTAGATGAAAAACTTCGTAAAGGCTATGAACAGAACTGGTGTTGGCTTCAATAGTTTCTAGAATTAATGAGGCTAAAACCAAGGAGGGCATTCTTGTTGGCCCTCAGATTCGAGTAGTCTTTTGAACAATGAGTTTCAGTATTTGCAGACTATGCTGGACATGTGGAGATGCTGCAGTAGACCTGCAAGTCAATGCATTGGATGTAACATGTCTCTGAAAATACATTTTCTATATTCTCACTTGGATGCTCCTACCTTAACTACCTTTCCTACTGTAGCACGTCCACCAGGATGTAAGTGCAATGGAGAAGATTTATCAAGGAGAGTGGAACCATAACATGCTAACTGACCACTGCTGGACATTAAAGAGAACTCTGGTGCAAGCTTTAAAAGAAAGTCGCATTCTAAGCAGTTTTAGAAATTATTATGGTATGCTGTAAGCCGAATAGCGAAAAATAGATATTGCCATATCCAAAAAACTGTACGTGATAGATCTTGCTGTGTTTTGCTGTAATCAGCGCACCCAAAGTAGTCTAAATCACAATTTAATCCAGGATTAAAAAAAAGTTAAAATATGTTGTTCAGTGAAATCAGCGACCCAAAAAACGTCCCGGCAATGTTCCCTCTAAATCAACATACCCCTTTTAACAGTTGTGGGACAAGATCCGCAAGATGCCTTATTCCTTAAAAATCCTGCATTTTAATGGTGCCAATGTCAAGTAGATGAGATTTACAATGTTCTGGGTCCATCATTCTCCCATTGCTCCAGTGATGTCCATTACACCCCAACATAATTCTCTTCAGAACATGTTCAACTTCTCTGAGATATTCCCTTCAGACTATAGCACTCACTATACGCCCTTAGAACTATATGCAGCCTGGATTTTTCCATTATAAATTGTTGGAAGTCTATGAGACCTGCTTGTCTTGCCTGTTGCATAAAAATTCTGTTTGATGTAAAGTATGGGTGTTGGTGTTTATCACTCGCCTGGCTGCAAACTTGAGCCGCTACATTGGCAATTCGGTATATTAGCCAGTGTTTGCATTTTAATATTGGCTAAAAGGTGTTGTTTCTATGATGAGGGGGTGGGTACAAGTAAAGATAAGGTGGTGCCAACCAGCTGGTTTTGCATTACACAGCAAGCAGGGGTGATTGGGAGGGTTGAAAGGTAGCCATTCTTGGTGGAAGCAATTATTAGGACAAACCCGGATGTGAAGGAGGAATCTCAAAAGGTAGAAACGAATATCACATGGTTATATAAAGTTGCTGGAGCGGGAGTGTTACATAATATTTCTTGCGCTAGGGATAGGCCTAAATTCACTAGTCAAAAGTTAGTGTTATCACTACCCCACCGGTTAAACTTTTTTGATGGGAATAGCACTATCACATTTAAAACAAAGCAGGCAGTTTACATCAGGTTTGACACGTTGTAAGACTAAAGGAATGAAGGTATAACGAATTAAGGCTTAATTAAAACTTATTGCTGTATATTGCATTTTTATCTTACCCCAAGAGTGTGTATGCACGGCTGCATTCTCACTGTCAATGTTTTCAATCCAAACGGCTAACATTGTGGAATCTATATTCCACATCAGCTCTTTTACCTAAAAAAATATGACGAATATTAAATAGGTGAACAGTCCATGAATTATTAATTGTTAAGAATTTGCTTAAGTCGATGCAAGTAAACAAACATCATAGTTAGTACTAGTCCATTCAATGCCGTTTCAGAGAAACGTATCTCAAATTTTGCAATGAATCATAATTGATTCGATGTGTTTAGTATTGAATCTAGTATTTCATCTTAAAGTGCTGTTGCTTCTAAATTACTGTGCACAAATAATGCATCACCTCTGTATTGGTAAAATAATATTTTGACATCATACTATTTGGTTTGCTATAATTGTCTATTTATGAAGACAAGTTACATACTTTAAGGGGCATAGAAGTACGAAATGCCTGAATAGTAAGGCGCCCAGGTGGGAACAGGTAAGAAAAAAACAATGGCAACAGCACATTAATCGAAAAATGTAATGGGGTAGTTAAAATTTTTTATTAGTGTAAAATTTACAATGTAAAGGTTTAAAAAATCTAAAAAGCACATGACCACAAGAACGAAACACTGCAGACACGGGCGCTAGTCTATCTCGAACAAGCATGACGGTAAGCATAAGAGGCTGACCAGCTTCAAGGTATGTCGGTATGAATCAAACGAGGTTGCACAAGCAACAGTGAGTTCGCTAACCGGTCGAGGTCGGTGGGAATTTGTATGGATTGGAGAAATTCCCTAAGTGGCGTGTCTTTCAGTTTAGTTAAACAGAGGTCCTGTGCAGATTGTTGCGCGTTAAAGACCCCAAGAGGGGTGGGGGTCCCTACTCGTAGGCAAAATTTCCAGGTAGGTTATGAAGGTTCATCCACTGGCGTTGATGCTTAGCCTTCGAGTTACAGAGATAGGCCAACATTAGAAATCCATAAACAAATAAACAAGCAGCAGGAACACATGGACAGACCAAAAGAGCAGAGACATGGTTAGCAGTGTACCAGGTATGCGAAGGGTGGATGGACCAGTTGACCCATACACCAATAAATCAGTTTAATTTAGCTCCACAGCAGCTCTGTATACATCCAAAAGAGTGACTGAGTTCGTGCTCCAAGAAGTTAAAGCCAGACAACAAAATGAATTAGATCACATACACAGAAAGCACGAAGCAAATGTAAGAAGCTTCGAGTATAAGCGAGTGAATTTTGTTTCTCTTGACAGTGAGAGCAATGCCCCATATATATAAGAGGTTTCAGGGCCCTCAGACGACAGAAGTGAAATATTTTCTTCTTGGTTCAAGGGGGGTGAGGTGTCGAGAGAATGGGGCAACACAAGAACATCCTTAATCTACAAAGGCAAAGGGAAAGAGAGGACAAAGATTGAGATCTACAGACCAGTAGCCATCAGTAGCAATGCTTATAAGGTGAATGCAGAGTTTCTGCACGATGGACTACAGAAGGAGATTGAAGTTGGGGGCAGGCTGGTGAGCCATCGAAAACAGATTCCGTAAAGGTCGTAGAGGCAGTGATAATCTCTTTGCGATTACCCAGGTTGCAGAAGTGACAATGTGTACAGAGCTTAGGTGGATTTACCAGAAAAATTCTTCCAATATGAAATCATCAGAGAGGTTTGGAAATCAATTGGGGTGCCTGCCATGATGTATGGGAATGATGAGCTCTGCTATGCATCCTTTATCAACAGAGATTTAGACTGCAGAAGCAAAATGCAAGAGCAGCACTAATAACTAACAGGTTTACAGCAGTGGATGGAATTACAGGAGGAGATGGGATGATCAGGGTTTGAACCCCGAGAGGCTGCGTGCTAGTTGACATTTCTACGGAGGTTGTGAACCCTAGACAAGTCATACCCAGCTCGGCAAGTGAATGAGATGCTCCGTGGCCAGGGCTGATCTACCCAATGCGCAGGGTTAAAAGGTTTGGGGTGAAGTTAGCGAATCATACGTTAAGAAAAGGACCATGGGTGGTCTCTGATCTTTCCATCACATAGCTGATTAGCTTGGGAGGAATGGCCAACAAAAGCACCTTGGAAGTATACAAAAACAAGGTGAAAGTTGGAAAAGAAACGTACTACGATAACTGGCATGGCAGTGCATTGTACTTCCGAGCAATGGCAGGCTCACTTGAAACTAATTAAAGACTTATGAAGTTCATGCCAGTGGATTCCACTTCTGACCTGTGTGAGTCGAAGATATGAGGCATGTGATGTGTGTTTTCCCTGCATTGGAAGTGTTGTTAAGATAGGGAAACAATATTATTGGAGGACTGGCTGCAGTTTGATGAGAAAGGGACAGATATAGACGGAATCATTGTGGCTGCTAAAGGCTTGCTCATGGTGGTCTCTGAAAAAGGAGAATAGAAATCCAGCCAGAGAGGATAATGGATAAAAATACTGTAGTGCGATACCTTACACCTGGAGGGTCCGTCACAAAGTATATGCTGCAATTTCAGTTCAGGTTTAGGGCAATCTGCAGCTATTGTTCAACAAATGACATTTCGCAGGATCTGTGCATGACATAAAGATTGCCTGCAAAAATACCTTATTGCTAAACCAGAACCATTGCCACCCCATTCTGCTGGATAAATGGGCTGGAAAGTACAGAAACAACAAGGACCCTACATAACTAGCAGAGAGAAAGTTTTGGAGAAATAAGGGGAGATTCCCTATGAGAATGCCATATTACCATGTGGTAATATACCTTCTTCCAAATCAAACAAGACATACAATATGTGTTCCCCGTGACCAAGACGCTTGACAGTTGACTAACTATAGGTCCACAGATCAGTGACATAACCAGAAACCATACTGATTGGAAGAAAGGAGGTTGTGGGTCTCCAAATACCACATGAGGCACACGTAAAACCATCTACTCCATCACTTTGGGCATGCAGCTGGTCTTGGCAATTGACATGTAATTTTAAGTATCCAAGTGATACTCCCTTCACAAGGAAGGAAAGCACCTCTAGCCAGATGCTTTTGTATACGGAGAAAAAGGTGGTGATCATTGTGTTAAGGCCATGCCACATATGCGGTATTTTTTATTTTTTAACGTTGGCCTATTTCTGCAACACAAGGGCTACGCACCAGGGAATGCCTTCATTATCTACCTTGACATTTTGAATTCAAGAGAGAACTTCCAACCCCTCTCGAGACGTCTTTAGTGTGCAACAACTACATGGTACCTCGGTTTATACTCATCTGAAAGAGACGCTGCTTAGGGAATTTCTCTCCTTCGTAAAAATTACCACCGACCTCGAACTGGGAGCGAACCCAGCACCTTAGGATCGAAAGGCAAACACATAATCAAGTCGACTGCCGGCGCCAGCAATCTAGCTAAATTTCCTAGTGGTGTGACGTATACTCATTCCGCATGTTCGACAATTGATTTAAATGCCAGTAAAAGTTATTATTACAGGCAGTGGCGGCTCGTAGAAAAAATAAGTGGGGGTGCTGCGAGTAACGCTGCAAAGTAATGCTGTGAAGCACGCCAGTGGCGACAGTGCCAGCTCTCGCTTGCAGCCTGGCGTGCAGCTTCCTATCTGTGCATGCACACAACAGTGAAACGCCGCGCCGCTGGAACTGTGAAGCACACAGTTGCATACAATTTTTTTAAAATCTTTTTTCAATAATTGTGGGATTGCCAGATTTCATTAAATAAATTAAAGAATATATTAAGAATAAATTCAATTAGAAAGAATTAAAGAAAAAATGACATTATATTAAATGCTATCGATGATAGCCAGTGATTGGGGGTGCTGCAGTTCCGCAGTCCCTATGGACGAACTGCCACTGATTACAGGATTGAAAACAGCAAGAAATAACAATGCATAGCCCTAGCATTGTAAAGGGCTGATCATATCCAGCCACAGCAATGCTTTGAAAGGATGAACATGCATGGGTTTATCTTTGATGTATGGTCGCAACCCACTTGGGTTTAATTCCCAGCTTGATAAAACCAGAAAAAACGTAAACGGGGGAGCGAGTCTAAACCCTAAACAACCTCATACATATATGTTGAAAAATACATTGAAAAATGAACGCAAGCTTAGGGGGTTTTGCGTGACTCATAAGGACTTTCGGGTATGTGCAATGCAGCAACAGTTTTAGTGACTTGCAGACGAAAAACGGCTGTGAATATCAGCGCCACCATACAGATTTCTGCTGCGATGGTAAGCGGTTGTGATTGGGCTTAATTAACTGGACGGTGCAATCCATTCAAAAGCTTCTAAAGAAAACAATACAAAAAATAACACATACCAGTATATGACATTTCCCATTCTCATTCGATTTCATCGAATCTATTGGTAAAGAAAACTCTCCATGACGTAGACCAATCTTTTCGAAAAATACCACTTCGTGTTTGTTCATCCTGCACAATGTAGATGCAATCAAATTCCCAGAAGGTTGCCAACTCAATGACTGCTGTAATGCATCCACGGACTCCATTTTATATTGTAAACTGCCTTCTCGATTCCAGACTCGCAGCTGCCGACCGCCTACAAGAGACAAAATGTCAACACTTCTGACTAAGGACATCAACCTTCCTCAATAAAATTATATGAAATGTTTACCTGGTGGTTGTATTGAACTGACAACAAATAATTGTCCATCTCCCCGCCAATTAATACGACATTTCTGGTCATCATATGAGTTGCAGTACTTCTCCTAGTATTGAAATTAGAGAATGAGTTAAAAAAAAACAAAAAAAACTAAAGCTTTAATTTCATCATACTTTAGGGGAAATTGTCTTCGTGGGTTTCCCTTGGGATCCATGAAACTGAGTATCTTTGCATCCCCAACCAACAGCAACAGCAACATCTAAACAAAAAAACATCACCTTATTTAAAATGAATTTTGAAGATTCACGATAGTATTATTTATACCTTTTTCTCATTTCTTAATAATGATTTAATTGTAATAAATATAATTTAACAATGTTCACCAGTAAATCATGATTGTTTTAGGTTATTGGATATTTCAACTTAGCCATCTAGAGGATGTTTCATAATCAATGTTCATTAGATTTTTAAGAGAAATTCTGTGGAGTCTCTATGAATACACAGAATGTAGAAAATTGGAGGATAGGGGTGGGTACCACTAATTAATATTCTAAGCTAATATGCATCTGGGACTCAGCCAACCTAACAATCGGAATTAGGGTTTTTTGCACGATTTTTTTTAAAGTTTTGATAAATACATAGGAAGAGAGAAAACAGCATGCGCAAGCACAGCAAATTTTAAAAGAAACCATTTTTTGCAATTGCCAAAAATAATTCAATAAGATTTTTAAGTCTTAGAAGTTCATTTTGACATATATAGGATTGGTATATTATATTGGTCAATATAATTACAGAAGGTATATTCTTTTATAGGGCTAAAGATCAGACACAAAAACTAGCGTGCACAAACTTAAAAACTAATGATTGAAATCTAGTGAACTAAACGACTATTAGTGTTAAAATTTCGCTAGTTGGACGAATTATTTTGCAATAAAAATTCCTACTAGCCGAGCCTTGTATTTTTTGCAATAAAATATTGATTCTTCTGCAGTAAAAATGCGACATCTATGTGGTATGCATTTTCTTGTGGATGAATCGTGCAATTTTTCTACAATACACGTGTGATTTTTCTGCACTGAAAGTGCACATCTAAGCAGAACAAGATCCTCAACAATTTGTAGTATAAGTTATACAAGTTGGACAAGAATTCCTCACCACCCCACTTTTTTCCTTAAATCTTAGTTATGAAATTGTTAATGGTGCTAAAAAGGAAGACATGTGTGCTCTCTTCACTGATGTTGTTAGATTTTGACAATCCAAATAATAAATTGAGACCATAACACTTATGACAAAATAAAAAAATTAGGAACAGGAAGAGAATGGGCTGTGTGTATGAAATCAACCGTTTTCATCTTCAGTGGCAATTATTTAAACTTTTTGCAATGTTTTTAAGAACTGAAGAAAATAGTAGCTATGCTGACGCACAGAGCTGCACTGCAATGATGGCACCTACAATTACATGTATTGTGTGATTGAGGAATTTACACACAACTTTAATACACTGATTCATGCCAATGTTACAATTAAATTGTGCAATATCACTTGGAGGATACTGCATAACATGTCATGTCAGGAATTCAAATCAGTAAAACACGTTACCTCACAATGCATAAAAGTTTACTGAAATTCAGCGATGTTTGGATTTGTCATAATGAATTTCAAAGCATTTAATGCATTATAAATACAGTAGAAGTTATTACGACAACATCTTGACAATTAATTACATCAAACTTACTCCACATTTCTGTAACGTGAAAACAAAATGTTGATTTTGCTAATTGTTTTGTTGTTATAGCTTGATTGCATATGCAAAGGCATGTTGAGTATCCTCATTACAAAAGATCAGAAGCAATTTTGTTATAGGCATAAACCAAACGTTTTTCAATAAAATAAAAAATTCCATTTTTTATTTTAACAAACTATAATAAATAGACTTATTTCTAAGTATTATCTTACTATTTTTTATGAGTATATACATGGTATATTTCAACTTGTAGATATGCAACATTATACAAAGTGGTGGCCAAATGTTTAGGATAATAAATTGATATGCACACATTATGGATATTGTGAAACAAATGGATGATGCAATATATGTGTTGATATGCAAAAATGTGATGCAAAAATTACCTTGTGAATGTCAAAGTGCTCATTCCAAATATATGTATATAAAGATGTATAGTGGCAAACGGTAGTGGCTCATAGAAAAAAAACATGGGGATGCTACGGAATAATGCCATGAAGCACGCCAGTCAGGACTGCAGGAGCGACAGTCCACTCTCTCGCTTTCAGCCTGGCGTGCAGCTTCCTATGTGCGCATGCGCACAACAGCCAAACACCTTGCTGCTGGAGCGGTGAAACACACAATTGCATACACATGGCTAAAAATTTAATAAAATTAATTAAAGAACAGATTGCGACGATACACATTTTAGGAAAGATAATTACACTCATACCTCGTTTTACAGCCTAGATACGTTCCGGGAAAGTAGGCTGTATATCGAAAAGCCGTATAACGAATCAATTATTACCATAGGAACCCATGCAATTCAATTAGATCTGTTCCAATTTTTTAGAAAATAATATATTTTTTGTTAGTTTATAAAGCATTTTATTCTTTTTATTTTCTATGAAAGTGCTTACATGAAAATACCAATGTACAAACCAATGTACTAATAATAACCGTTAATTTAAAAAAATTATATGCACACATGTACGTATACATATAATGAAGAACAACTAGTGGCGGCTCGTCCATAGGCACTGTGGAACTGCAACACCCCCAATCACTGGCTACCATGGATAACATTTAATATAACGAGTCTATTTTTCTTTAACTTTTTTTAATTTCATTTATTCTTAATCTATTGTTTAATTTATTTAATTAACTCTTTAGTTATCCCCCAGTTAACGAAAAAAAGATTTAAAAAAATTTGTATGCAACAGTGCGTTTCAGTTCCCAGCAGCAAGGTGTTTGATTGTTCATGAGCACATAGGAAGCTGCACGCATAACGGCCGTATAACCAAACATTGTGGGCCATATATCGAAAAAGTGTCATAAGCGAAAGGCCGTATATTGAGGTATGGGTGTATTAGGTTTGGACTTAATTTAATGGGAAATTCAAAAGCGTTCATAGTTATCCAGATCTTGGAAGTTGGGCATATCCCCTTTAATCCGCCAAGATTTAAATTACGCGCCATGTTAAAGCGCTAGGCGCGGATTGCGTCATTACCATAAAAGGGCCTAAATTGGGTTTGATTCCTCACCCCCTTTTTGTTACGTAAAAGCAAACAAAACCCTAAGGCTTGTTTGCAAACCCCCAATATTTCCTTCTGCTTAAGCCAAGTAACCAATCCAATGGCAGACAGGTGATCCCACGGCAAAGCTCTATTTCATTTTTCTCTCTGTGGGAACAAGACTTGTTCTAGAATATTCAGCAATACTGAAATTCTACGAAGGGGCTTAAATTCAACTAACCTTTAGTTGTTATGCATCATTCACATATTTCATGTTTTGCAGTCATGTAAATAGTTGTTCCAGCAAACATGAATAAATCCGAAATATATTATTACAATCTTAAACCCTCGTTACGTCTAAGTCTAAAAAAGAGGATTCCAGCGTTTCATAGTTTGGAATTCGCCACTGATGTTTATCTGAGAACTAGCCATCTACAAAGTTCTCCAACAGTGATCATCAGGGATCCTCACTTATGAATCATGCACCCTGGTCTATCATAAGTCAAGACCCGAGCCAGAAGCGTAAGCCAATTAGCAATTTACATCTGTCACAGTGATTGTTGCAGCTATCTCTGATAGCGCAACTCCAGCTGCCGCCTCAACTACTGCTGCACCTGCTTCCCTGCAGAGCGGTAACTACCGCTCCTATTCACATCGGCTTAGACGGGGAATGGTCTAACAAACTCCTTATGGGGGCCCTAGATGTTATCGCCTCCAAGGCAGAGGGTCCCTCTTCTGACACCCTCACAAGATCTCCAGTTTTGGACTCTTCACCGATCTGAACGACCCCAGAAGATTCGGTGAAACAGCAGATAGCTCTGCTATTGCGGATATTGCAGTGGAGCCTAAGACAGCGGCAATTGCTCCTCATGGGAATGCTCCTATCTTGAATGATAGGGGACATCTCACCATGGGTGAAGCACCCGCTCAAACCGCACGCCTCATAACTGTTACGGACAGACCCCATAGCCGTCCACGTCGAGAGGACTTGTTGACACTTGTCAATAGGGATCTTAATCCCGAAGCGACAGTTTAGCAGTTCTCAACACCACTTGGCTGGAACAGCAAACCCAGTGACCATGGGTTCCACTATGAACTTAGGTATAAGGTCACCTGAGTTTAGTGAACCAACACAAAGTGTATACTAGTTCCAACAAGGCAGAGTTGATGATTCCCACACAACTCCGTTGGTTCTACGGAAAAATCTGCTTATTCCACAGGAAGTAGCAGCATTCGAAAACACTAATCCAGTGTTATACAAGACAGTTGTTGTCGCTGTACACACCAAATGCTTCTTCCGCTACTCCTTCTAATGGGACATCAGTCTACAGAGGAGTCGTATCACATTTCTCAACTTTGTCAAGAATTACGTGAATTAAGTAGTCAACATCAGCAGTTAGAAGTTGAGAACGCTAGACTTTCGTCGCAGCAAAATTTGACTTCAACCACCATACAACAAGCGTCAGAGGAATCAGCGAGTAACAACTGGACCCCTGGGGGATAGCTAATGGTTTCATTGAATCCAATGGTCACTCGCTGCAAGTCAACATGCCTAGCCTGTGTTGGATACAGGGAACCTGCAGGCTGAAACGGGGCTACCGCTTCCCCGTGGTGAAGTGTTCCGTCCAAGGAGCATGCGCGACGATTTTGTGCCTGCAAGGTAGGGGAGACTGGGGTAGGTTGGATCAGGGCAGGTTGAAACAATGCTTGTAGCGCCCCCTCATGCACCCGTTACACAGCTGGGTGGTTGACATGTGCTGAGGACTGTAATAGCGCAGCTTTCAATGTTGCTGAATTGTGGATTGAGTGTGCTGTAATTATTTTGTTCAATTTTAAAGAAATTGAGAACAGATAAGTAATTATTTTAGTTCAATTTGTTTTCCTTATTCCTCCTAGAGATGATGTGCTATGTAAACGTGGATCATACCATTGAATAAGATAAGAATTGATGTTTGAAACGTATGAAAACCATTGTGCTGGGTTAGGCCTAAGACTGACTGTGACAGGAAATGCACAAAGAGATAGCTTTGGGAGGTTGAAACATACTCGACGGGGCAGGTTTAAACTGTTTCAACTTGCCCTGGTGTTATTCTGTTTACACAAGTCCCATAATATGCTTAACATGTGCTAATAGACGACAATCCTGTTTCAGAATGAGAACCCACAAAAGAAAGACATTAAGGTGGGATATCATCCTACTCGCAAGGTGTTTTCCGACAAGCAGGAACAACAGCTCTGTGATTATGTCCCGAAACCTGCGGATTTTTATTACGGTGTAACACCCAAAGAGTTCCGAAAGTTAGCTTTCCAGTTCGCAGTCAAAGTCAAAGCCAAATTTCCTGCAAACTGGACCAAGTTAGAAATAGCTGGACCAGACTGGTTTTCAACATTTATGAAAATCCACCCAACTATCTCTATCAGAACATCACAAGCAACAAGTCTTGAAAGAGTGACAAGCTTCAATAGGAATAACATTAAGGGATTCTTCGACAAGTATGGGGAAGTTATGGAGCGCTTTAATGTTGAATGTCATGACATTTATAACATCAATGAAACGGGTACAACTACGGTTCAAAGGCCTGGCAAGATTTAGCCAGGCGTGGAACGAAACTGGTTGGTGCTCTCAACTCTGCGGAACGAGGAACAAGCGCAAGTGGAAATACTGTCCACCAATATTTGTGTTTCCAAGAATAAATTATCGCGAACACTTTGTTCAGAATGGACCACTAGGGTGCATTGGATCAGCTAACAAATCTGGTTGGATTCAAGCAGAAGATTTTCTCATATATATCCAGCATTTTATCAAGAATGTCTGCTGTACAAAGGAGAAGCCAATTTTTATCTACTTGATAATCACCATTCCCATTTGTCAATTGACGTAATTGAATGTTGCAAGACTAATTAAATTGCAGCCACTGGACAGTGTATGGTCCACTGAAGAAATTTGTTAATTCGGCGTGTGATGCATCACACGCCGAAAGACCATAGCAATTTACAATATTCCCGGTATTGTAAGCACTGATTTTCCATTGGCAGCGACACCCAGAAATATTCCGTCGGGATTTGCAGTTTCGGGCATATACCCGTTTAATTGTGAATTTTTTATCGAGCAGGACTTTGCACCTTCAAATGTGATGGACCGTGATGCTCAAAAAACCAGCTGGTAGCAGGCGAGGAAGGCTTACAAGTTGTTAGCATAGCACCAACACTACCCGCAATCAACCATGTACATCTGTTTGATGCTTGTTTGTTTGTATGGTTGATTTTTAACGTTGGCCTATTTCTGCAACACGAGGGCTAAACACCAACACCAGGGGATGGGCCTTCAACACCTGCCTGGGAATTTAGCCTACGAGGGAGACTTCCACCCCCTCTCGAGGGGAATTTAACGTGCAACAATCAACACAGGACCTCAGTTTAAACTCCCATCAGAAAGAGCCGCCACTTTGAGAATTTCTCCCATCCGTAAAATTCCCACCGACCTTGACCTGGGAGCGAACCAAGCATCTTAGGATCGAGAGGCAAGCACGTAACCCACTCGACAGCAGGCATAGGCCATGTACATCTATGAATGCTGGGCCTATGCCTACTGATGCCCTCCTTCTGCGTTGTCCACTTCAAAAAATCATAAGAGCCCATTAGAGGATATTAGACAATTCCCTAAAGCAGGAGCTCGCAAAAGCAGCTAGCAGGACATCTTATAACACTCGGTGAAATGAATACAATGAAAATATGTAAGTTGGTTATTTTGTACAGCAATGTTAAGCTGTGGTTTTGTGAAAAAAAATGCATTGTTTGAAACCATATATGTAGTGCTATGACGTACCAAAAATAATGATCCAACCTGCCCCGGTCTCCCCTACCCAACTGCCTTTCGCCGCAACGTCGCTAGTAGCAGTCCATTTAACACCAGAGTAAGCGTTGTACTGCCTGCTGGTTATGATCCTGCCAATACATCAAGGGAGGCAATATCGCCAACACCAGTGTACTCGTAGTTTTACGGAATCGCAACAAAGTCCAGCACAAGTCTTGCCGACAGCTGTCCTAACAGCAAATTCATCACCAGTCTCTGCTCAAAAAGCAGCGCAAATAAGAGACGCGTATGGCTTACAAACCATATTTGCCCTATTTTTACGCTACAAGCCGACACATACCAGTTATCGGATGAACAACTCTGGAGCACATTCTTTTGGATACTCCAAGATGAAGCAGCAGAATGGTGGAAAAACCATCACGATAAAGTTCATCTTTCCAGAATGCTCTACAGCAAATAAAAGCCAGATTTGGAAATCATGAATCTGACGATGTCATAAGTCAACGGATGTGACATGAAACAACGTTGTGGTCAAAATTCTAGTGAGTTTGTAGACAACATATGTCCAAATTCCGCTCCATGGCCAGACAACCGCTGCTTGAGACTCAACTGGAAATCATCTATCAAGCGTTGCATACAGACATATCGTCAGTTTCATCTTGTCCAGATTCAAGACTGGGAGGACCTACATCAAATGATAGAGTATATTGAGTCGATACTAATGTCTTCTGGTGTATGGTCGAAGGGAGTAAAACCTTCCACTCCTGCAACAACAACAGAAACTTCTGTTAACCCCAGGGGTAAAACACTACCAGGGCGGCGTTCACCTGACAACAGTACTTGTAACGAAAGTTACCATAAGTACACTAAAAACAACTATCCTAGACATCAATCGCAGCGACAACTGCGGTGACAGCAAACGCTGCAGAAGCAAATCTTGAAATGCAAAGCAAGCGGGAAAATCACAGCCACGCCTAAGGCGGAAACGTCACCGAAGATCGCTGCAAGACAAAGAGCCACGTGGAAACCTGACACCAACAAGAAACCAGGGAGTTTGGTTTGCAGCACGCCAAATGTGGACATTCACACATGTTCCGATAATTGCGCAGAAAATTCTGCCAAAAAAGCAAATATGATACGTCTATGGAAAGTTCATCCATGCAAAGAAGAAATTCCGTGTGATAAAATCTTACATGACAATCGACTCATCAATGTAAAAGTCAAAATTGATGGACATAATCTTCTTGCATTCCTAGATTCAGGAGCCACAACGTCGTTAGGGAGCTAACCCATATTCCGCATCATCTCGGAAATGGGGACTAATATGTTCAAACCACAGCGATTGGTGCAGCTAGCAGACCAAACACCAACACAACAAGAAGTATGCCTTGTTAAGGTACTGCTGCGCCTCCTGAACAAGACAATAGAGACACAGTTAACGTTAATACCAGGATTGGGAAAAGACTTAAAATCCCTTATTCTACTGTTCAGGTTATTGTGAAAAAGCTTAGAACTAGTTCTACTGATAATCTGAAACGTTCAGGAAGACCAAAGTCACTTTCAGAGAGAGATGCAAGAACTCTTATTAAAATTGTCTCCAAAAATCCAAAAGCAAGTGCTCCGGAACTGGCAACACACCTTGGTTCAGCTCTAGGCAAGATTGTTACACCACAAACAGTACAAAATAGGCTCCATGGACAAGGTTACAATGCTAGGACACCAAAGAACAAGCCTTACATCAGTAGAATTAACCAACAAAAAAGGTTGGAGTTTGCTAAGGCAAATGCTAACAAACCAATGGAGTTTTGGAGAAATGTGCTTTTCACTGATAAATCAAAGGTCAATATATTTGGATCTGATGGTAGAAAGCTGGTTTGGCAGAAGCCCAACACCAACTAGACCCACAGAACACAAACTCAACAGCAAAACATGGTGGAGGACATGTCATGATTTAGGGAAGCTTGAGTTCAGCCTGAAGTTGGAGAAATTGCTGTAATTGATAGGATTATGAATGCAGAGAAGTATATCAACATACTCCGATGCAATTTGGCAAAAAGTGTGCAAAAATTAGATAGAAAACTCTTATTTCTTCCAGCAAGATATTCACCCCAAGCATACAGCCCTTAAAACTAAAGAGTGGTTCTTGTATAATGCTCAAAAATTGATTCCAACCCCTCCCCAATCACCTGATATCAACCCAATAGAGAATTTGTGTTCGCTTTTGGAAGTTAAACTGAGATGACTTCAAGATGAGAGTTCCAAAAGTGCTGGTTGGAGAAGACTTCAAGCAGTTGTTAATGCTAAAGGTGGTCCAACTAAATACTGAAACAATACAATTTTTTTCCCCATTTTGATGTAAAATGTATACTTCTATGGAGTGGCCAAATACTTTTTTGCCTGTGAATCTTGGTTATTGTTTGTTACTTATTTTGTATGACTTTGCAAACGTTTTTTGCTTTTACAATGTCATTTAAAAAGAGGTCAGAAATACATATTACAAAAAATATTTGTACCATTATTTGTAAAAATGAACATGTAAATAAAAAAATCATACTGGCCAAATAGTGTTTTGGTCACTGTATTTATATTCTTCCAAATGTTCACAATGGTCAGTTTTGACAAACATCTTTCAAGAAATCCCTCTGCATATTGATTTCCTCATTAACGTCTCTATGCAAAAATGGCGTTTTGATGTCGAAATGCCATAGTTTCATCCCAGTCGATCCTGCCACAGTTAGAAGTGTTCAAGGAGTCGTTACTTTTGCCCAAACTGTAAATACTTCATCGCAATCTTCTCCATAGACTTGAGAGTAACCCATATTGCATGCTAATGAAGGGATTGCATTTTTTCTAACATGGCTTCCTTCCAGTTGTTCATGTCTGCATGAACCACTGCATCCTTGTAGTTTTGTGGTTCTTTCAATAAATATGTTGATGTCATATTACACAAAATGTTGTACCTTTTTGGTGGAACACCTTTGTTTGTTTGTTGTTTGGTAATTTTTTAACGTTGGCCTATTTCCGCAACTAAGGCTAAACACCAACGCCAGGGGATTAGCCTTTAACACCTACCTGGGAATTTAGCCTACGAGGGGGGACTTCCGCTCCCTCTCGAGAGGTCTTTAAGATGCTACAATCAACACCAGACCTCCGTTTAAACTCTTATCCGAAAGAGCCGCTACTTAGGAAATTTCTCCCATCCATAAAATTCCCACCGACCTCGACGCGAACCCAGCATCTTAGGTTCGAGAGGCAAGCACAGAACCACTCGACCGCCGGCGTCGACAGGTGGAACACCTTTGATTGAACGTGCTGAAACTCTGGCAAGTTGTTCAGGAGAATATGCATTAACTTTAGTTTCATCTCCCTCTGCTTGTCTCTTCAGCTTTAACACATTGGTTAACTTGGATGTCGTGTAAACAGGTGTCCCTATTCTGATCGGTGCCAGCTGGCAGATTCAAATAGCTTGAAGTATATTGTGCATGACAATACTCCACAAACTTGACATCTCTGCTGATGTGTACAAGATCTGTAGACAATTGAAGTATTCAATATGCTATAGATGCTTCACAATAGCCAACTAATCTAACTTATGTGGCCTTTTTATCAAGTTTTCTTCATTGTTCATCAGGAATATGCATGAAAGCCGCACTGTTTAATGTACGAATGTTTCTTACATATGGTCACATCCCATGGCGTAACTTGTATGTTGTCTTATGGACAGCATATATGGTAAATATCATTCATTCACATATATGGGGCATACGACATCGTGTGGATAGCAACGCAAAAGCTCATTCCTATGCGGTGGCCCCTTGCACGGAACACTGTGGTTTTACCCGCAATGCAAGGCAACTGCCCTTTTCGCCGTAGGGCCCCAAACAATGAGCAGACGGCTATGTCAGGTCTACCCTCATTGGCTGGGACGTTCCTACTTCAGTGGAAAAGGATAGTAACTCTTTGTCTTATGTTTTCTTGGAAAGCATCACCAAGCTTGTTTGGGACATTGTTTATAGATATACAATTAATGTAAGATTAAATACATACCTTTTTCACAGTCCTCAGAATTAACCGGAAGTTCACATATCGTTTCAAAATCTTTTGACATAATAATCATCACATTGGAAGCTATGTATGGAGAAAATAAAATTAGATGAAAAATAACATTACAGCTAAATTAAAAAATAATACTTACCATTAATAAAAACAACCACTTCCTGATCTGGACTCCAACACATGACTTCGATACCACCATCAACCTCTCCAACAAACTCCAACTGCAAATAAAAATTCTATGCAATTCAAGTAAATGCAATTGAAACTGCTATTAGAACAGCAAGTTAAGCAGACATTCTAACGTTAACATAGGACATTTTCATTTGGCCAAAGTGTCCCTCTACAGGGACAACCACCACACAGAACATGCTCGGCAGTCCTATCGATGGAAATTTTGAGTCCTCCATATAGGAGGACGGGGAAGCAGGGTTCCCACATTTCTTTGAGAATGAAATTCCCTGTCTTTTCAGGAAATTTTTGAATTTATCCATGATTATGAAATATTAACACTTCATTTTTTTACTAAAAGATAGTTTTTCCTAGTAAAATTGTCACAAACAGGATAGTAACTCTAATAATAATAGTAATAATAATTCTAATAACTCTAGCAATAATAGTTTCTTAATGGGATATGCAAAACCCTGTGGCTTCGTGGAGTTTTCATAATGTGATGATAGTTTTGGAAGCCATGTAAAATGGAATCCTAGTAAAATTGTCACAAATAAAAACAGGATAGTAACTCTAATAATAATAATAGTAATAATAATTCTAATAACTCTAGCAATAATAGTTTCTTAATGGGATATGCAAAACCCTGTGGCTTCGTGGAGTTTTCATAATGTGATGAAAGTTTTGGAAGCAATGACGCGCCAGTAATGTTCAAAACAATCTAAACGTGGATTAAATTAAAATTTAATATTAAGTGCAAACATTCTTGTTCCAAAGGTGGGTATCCACCAAAAGAAACTTACCTCACAAAAAACATACACTTACAAACATTGATGTGTCCAGAAGTGTTTGCGAACAATGTGGGGAAAACCGATGTTTTCCCCCCCACATTTTGATGTTTTTTTATGTGTCGTAGCGATCGCTCGAGAGGCGGTCCAGATCAAAGGAATTTACCACATATGTTTGGAAAAACATGCTGAAAACATTGTTTTAGTGTTTTTTGTGTATGTTTGATGTTTATGTTTATTTTTCTATTGGTGGATACGTAGCTTAAAAAGTGTGACCTGCGGGGCATTTTTCATGCGATAGTATTGTCGAACACTGCCTTTGACTTAATTTTTTGGAGTACTGCCATTAGTGATAACTTTTACCATATTTTCAACAGTATTCTTGAAATTGAAATTCTCCTTCGGAAGATACTCCAAGAGAAAAACGTAAATCAACCTCTACTACTACTAATACGTATTAATTACCTGAGAAATAACAGTGTTGTACAGAATAATATCTCCTATTGAAGTAGAAACACAAACTGACTGATCTGCAAATAAATATTCAATTCCATTCGGCAATCTTGTAGAGTCGCCATCCAAGTTGATTGTCAATGTGAGCTAGAAATTAAAACATATTTACTTGTTGAATAAATTTAATGATTAAGTATAAATATAAAATATGTAAATAGAAAGACCATCAAACGATGTTGCGCCATGTTTCTAGTTATCTGTTCAGTGGGAATAGGCATTATTGCCCTATTCAAACTGCAAGTCTCCAATATCCCTAAATTCCATCTACTAGCGAATGATTTTTTCAATGCGCTTAAAATTGAGTGTTTCGCTATGCAAACATTAGCCCACTTTGATGTGGAATAAATACCGACTTCTGGTGGGACAAGCAAAGTACAGCCGAAACTCGATTATCCGGACCTCAATCATCCGGATCCTCAATTATCCGGACGTGCAAAGCCAAGATTTTTTTTTAAAGGTGCAGCAAAAAACTTCCGCCGCCAAAAATTTACGGCTACCCCCTGTACACATTCAATCAGACACCCCACCCCCTCTTGAGGACATCCTTTTTGAATTGCCCTTAAAACATTAGTGGCGTAATTTTTTCGCGGCATAAGTAACGTGTGGCCACTGCCTCCTTACACTGCCTGCACAATGAGCATAGTTTTATGTATTGCAAGCGTAGTTCACAAAAAATGTAGGGGGAGCCACTTGCGTACACTACTTTCACGTTGACTACATTCTTGGCAAGTACGTGTAGGTTACTAGAGTACTGGGTTTTTTTAAAATATGAATTATTTAAAAAAAA
>JAQGAE010001457.1:0-22884 GCA_034696685.1 Julus scandinavius
CAAAATTAGTTTAATTTATATAGATTGATATTTTCCAAAATTAGTTTAATTTATATAGATTGATATTTTCCAAAATTCGTTTATTTTATATAGATTGATATTTTCAAAAATTAGTTTAATTTATATTTTACGAGGTGTCCTTCATAATTTACATCAATGCAACGGTATTCATAGACGTTTTCGTATTGTAGATTGTATTTAGAAATTGAAATTATCGCATGTGATTAAACTTTTAAGTCCAAAACACATGTATTTTAGTTTTATGTTATTTTACAGCGATAACCGTGATCTATAACTTTTGCAACGAAACTGAAAGAATGCTGAAGATGCATCATTCTTTTATCATGAAAAGATCATGCTGCAAGCAGCACATAAAAATAAAAACAAATTGGTATTAAAGCTATCGTGAAGAGAGCCAATGAAAATTCGGCAAGCTCTATGTTTAAGTTATAAAGGTGTAGGATTATTATGGGTGAAAAAAAATAATAAAACATCATAGTATATATTTCGGCACAAACTTTGTAGCTAAAATATTTCGAAGAAAATGCCGACCAACTATATATATATATATATATACACATAAAAGTATATAGAAAGCATGTGTCCAGACATACTGTCTACGTGTCCCTTCTGGTACATTATGGGGTAAATCGCATCTTGACCCTCCAAATCGGTAGATCCTGCGGTTCAACTGAGAGAAAATTAGAGGTTTATATATAAACCTCTTATTATGTTTGATTACAACCAGATGCAATATTGTAGCAAAAATGCGTGCTATACTTAAATGGGAGGTTGACAGGCAACGGCGGTGTGCAAAACGTACAATTTGGAAATAAGAGGGGGTCCACTACATATCTTAGAAAAAAGTGCATAATAAAAAATGGTGCCTGGTACAGGTGGCGCTGTTGCTGTTCAACGCATATGGTTTTAACAAAGACCAAACAAACTATATATGTATGAGCTACAATCTAAACTCTCACAAATTTAAATGGGAAAATAAGGGTGAAAGGGCAGATGTGTCTACCATGAATTCGATTATGACGCCGGTGAGGAAACATTTTTGTTCGGGTTAAAAAAGGATACAAATTCCAAAGTTTCAAGTTTCGTACTTAACATGTAGCCATCATCAGGGTGTAAACAGCGGTTTTTCCCGCAAAAATGGCGTTTTGGAAAAATAAACTAGTTTCAAGCGTGAGAAACATGAGTGTAGAAAAAACCCTTGCTAGTCATTGGGCTTTCAATCTATACACAAACAATGAAAAACACGACTATTTTGCGAAATCATTGTCATGAAGCAAAACATGTTCTATATATATTTATGAGTCAAAAGTAAATTCTTGCAGGTGGAGGTTGTATATACACAAGGTACATGGGTAAAGCTTTCTATCAAATTTATGAAAGTGAATCTGTATCTCGAGTTTTTACAATTAAATCCTTAATTACACGAGCGAAATTCAACACTATCGTAAAATATGCAAACTAAAAATAATAATTGCATGCAAATAAATCCAAATTATACCATTTCTATATAACGCACTAACGCTCGGTTTCATTCATAACTTTCATGCAGCACGACTTGTAAAATGAGACTTAAAATATATGGAAACCTGAGCCTCTGACATTAATGCCATCCTCTTCCCTTGTAGTTTATATATACAACTATACAAAATTTCATCAGTTTATCAAATCGAATGTAGACAAATTTCATTGTACTCTAGAGAATGACCATGCAAATCTATCAAAAGTGCGTTTTAATATTTACATATTTTGTACACCTGCAACATTTTGCCACTATATATATATATATAAAGTACCAATTTTTGAAGCATTTTTTTAAAACTATTATGCATGTATATACTTCCTGCAGGTTATTAATTGCCGGCAAAATGTTGGGGAAATAATTTGTGTGGACTTATATATATATATATAGATATATTAAATGGTATTCTTGAACAGATACATTTCGAAATTTTATTACGAAGCGTGTAAAAATGCATTGTTTTAGTGAAATTACGTTAATATGGAAAATTCTTCATAAAAATTGTTTAATTCGCAAATATTCTGCAATAATAAATTAGATTCAAAAAACGATATCTCGTTTATAATCCTGAAGAGGGTTCCTAAGAACCTTTGTCAAGAACTTAACAAATTAACTATGTCTGTATATTTATTATAATAACAGATTATTTGATTTCAGAATACCTATAGTCATGCAAGCAACCAATGCGCACTTAAACAGTATATAAAATGTACACAATTCTTAAATTCTTAAAGGTATAGCATAAACGTGAAATTGGGTCGCTGTGTTCCATTGTTTCACGTTTGTGAAACATTGTTAATTGTGTTTTAAGAAATATACATCGATTTACGAATTATTAACGAGGAGGAAGGTGTGGGAGGAATATTTGTCTTCCTCCTCCCCGAAAAAACACCTTTTGAAAGCCTCCTATAATTGTCACAGCAAAACGCTATAATTTAAGATGGCGATCACACAAATTAAGTATAATAAAAACTGGGAAACTTGGTACGTTGGACATTTTTCTTACTGATGCAATATAAGTGGACAATAATGAGTCATTCATTATCTCATCGAAAAATGGGACATGTAGAATTATTTTATTACTGTATAGGGAGACCGGGGCACAGTGGTACAACGAAAATATTTGCTGTTAAAGTTTTTGTTCTTGAAAAGTAATTATTGAACTCGCATTTGGATTTTTATTCTAGATGTAATTATAAAACATTAGTAATGCTGCAATATACCATTGACAAGTGTATATATCCAGCTATAATTTCAAACTAAAGTTGATGTTAATTAGCCATGAGGTCAGCTGTAAGGGATTATTCAAATCAAACTGGTTATACGGGGTACAGTGAACCACAACATCATAGGGTACAGTGGTACATGTCCCAGCATACGCCAATTAATGTTTTTGGGAAATATTTTTGTATTTTCTCATTAATCATAACTTTAAATAAAAACCATGTTTAAATTTATGTTTTAAAGTAAACATGGTTCACAATCACAGAGAAAACAACATTTGGACAAGTAATGCTTGTATATATTACTGTGTTATTCTTTTAAAATGCTACAAGTTAAATAATTTTTCCCAAAAAAAAAAAAAAAAAAGAATTCCAAAAAGTGTACCGACTGTGCCCCGGTCTCCCCTACATGTATGTAAAATTATTCCAAGACATACATATATATATATATATCACTATATTGGATCCAAATTAAGCAATTTATTAAGTTTATTTTATACTTAATATAATACAAATATATGCACCTTTATAAGATGGCAACTTTTGTTATCGATGGAGATAACGTAGACAAACGATACAAATTAAAAAGGTTAATTAAATTGGTCAAATTTAATTTACATGACCTTTCTGGTCTAAACTAGAAAATAAATTTGATTGCATTCGCCTGTTATTCTTCTCCTCGAAATTAAAAAGTCAGTAAAAACAAAGGTAATGCAAACCGTATAATGGGTATAAATTAGAGGAGGATTTTAGTGAAGAAAGAAGGGCATCCTATGAAAAAATTATAGTTTCGGACTTTTGACCAACTTAAATTGCTTTGGTATAAATTGCTGCATGTGCAGATACAGATAACTCCAAAAATTAATGCGAAGTTTTTACATGACAAAGCGCCACATGTTCATTGATATTCATTATGTTAATGTGAAGGTATATATAGCCTACAGTGTATATAATAGCTGCCAAGCTTTTAACAAGCATAAATAAATTAACATTTCATTTTATTGTAGATATTTTTTTATATTGCAAATATTCATAAATAAGGAAGAATATATTTCATGACCACGTTTAAATTCTTTTATGGTCAAATTTAATTTACATGACCTTTCTGGTCTAAACTAGAAAATATATTTGATTGCATTCGCCTGTTATTCTTCTCCTCGAAATTAAAAAGTCAGTAAATACAAAGGTAATGCAAACCGTAAAATGGGTATAAAATTAGAGGAGGATTTTAGTGAAGAAAGAAGGGCATCCCATGAAAAAAATATATCGGACTTTTGACCAACTTAAATTGCTTTGGTTTTCATTTCCATGATGATTCTGCATTATTAATGTTTATACTTTGTTTGAAGTATACCAACAATTTATTTATTTCTTAGTTTATGTAGGCAGCTTACAACTATATATAGGGCTTGAATATGCCCTGTATTTGTTTCACCTGAATGGATAACCAAACATGTACCAGAAAAAACAACGTTTTTAATTTTTAAACAATTGAATTGTATATTGAACTAACATGTAATGATATTAGATTTTAAGAATGAATTTGGATAATAATTCCACGTTAAACGTTTTTGATTTTAAGTCAAAAATATTGCAACAAGATGGCTATTAAGTGATATTTATTACCTTGAATATATATAACGAGTATCACCATATATACAGACATTTTTGTTATTTTGTTGGGTTGCACAATCTTGAGGAAATCCTGTCTATACAATAGTTAGTAAGTAATAATGATATTTTCTTTATCGTTAATGCATTCTTGGGATCCACAATCCCACCAAAACTGCACGGTTGAAAGGATTGCTTCTTGCATGAAAGAACTAATGAAGTTGTCCTTGAAACTGTCGACTGCCTTCCCCATCTGACCTTCTGTTTTTAGTTTTCATCAATAAAATGCTTTTTAAAAATATCACCCATATAAAACACGAATTCTCATATATGGCTACCATGCAATTAAAGCTCACTTTATATATATTGATTCTGTTTGGAATATCTGCACTCGTGTTATATAACATGCATGGCCTACAGTATGAGCGGTCAAGTAATCATTTACCATTTTTCTGTTTCAATGGTGCATGTGAGATGTAATAAAATTTTAATATGCATGTGGTTAGAACCTTCCAATTTTGTTTCTTCTTTGAATAATTTAAAAATTATTTTTAGTTATCAATTTTATTACAACGCATCACATGCTCTTTAAACAAATGAATTATAAAGGTTTCCAAAGGCGTTCATTTATAATTTCTGGAAGATAATAAAAAAAATGAATATTTTATCATTAATGAAGTGTTATGAATAATAAAATTATTTTATTATTCATTGTTTTTCTCTCCCTCGGTTTGTCTTCCTCCGTTTATTTTGATGCGATGTGTGTTATATAATATACGTAGTATTTCAATTTTAAACAAGTATATATAAAATGGTTCTGGAATTTTAGACATAGGGCGTGATGTTGTGGCATTCATTATATATACCGTAAATTATAATGATTTGACTCTATACCCTTACTTTTGGAAGACAGGATGCATTAGCCTAATTATCAATTAAAAGTTATTAGTATACATCATGCAGTTAATATCTCTATGCTCTTAAGTTGCATGCATGCATCTACTATATTATGTTTATAATGCATAATGTTAGTGTTCCTTAATGGCAAGAAATTTCAGAAATTCTGATTTCCCCCATAAAAATATTTACCTGGTTGTATACGAAGGCTATTTCATTAGTGTGCTAAGAATGTTTCATGTAATTATGCATTATTAACTGATTCGTCAAACTTTTAAAAAAAAACATTTCATAAAATAAGCTTATTCCCCCAAATGTGATGAAAATCAAATTTTGTCCAATAAATTAAGGAAGGATTGAGTAATTTACATAAGTGCTAAGGTGTGAAAAAAATTTGGTGAGAAAATTGAAACGTATTCCACCATAGTCTGAAACAAGAAATGTCCTTTGTCTATATATAAGGGACATTATTTGTCTGAAAAAAAGTTTTTTTTTTTTAAATAAGCAATTATGCACATCTTCTGCATGAGTTTCATTATTCATTATAATTTTGGTTATCTTATATACCTATATATATATATATATATATATTATATGCACATATATTAAGTAAGAATCACTACATACTTGTAAATATACCCATTTACAGTTGTTTTTAAACTCATATGCATATATTGTCTGTTATAGTATATGCATTATGACATATTATGCCCTTTGTAAATTATTATTATTTTTTTATTAATAGTGCCAGATGAAGGCTTAGAAGAAGCTGAAACGTAAAATAAATATAAAATACCTCTGTTGTCAAAAAATCAAGCTCGCTCACATGATATTTTACCAAAATCAATTGAAGATGGAGTGATTAATTTATAGAGGTATATTAATTTACGGTATAGTAATTACCATAACATCACGACCTATGCCATAAATTTGCATTATTATGTCATATAGATATATAAATAAAATATTATGACATACATTTGTCATAATATTAGCGAGCCTGACTGCACATATATCTTACATCAAACTGCATGGTAAACTAAGTTTCAACAACTATATAAATCCATGCAGTATATATTATTTGGTGAAAAACGTAAAACACAACGATATAGGCTTGATCAAAAATTATCATGCTATTATCTAGTACATATACAGTCGAACCTTTCTATCTCGAACCTGTTTATCTCGAAACCCTGTAAATCTCGAAATTTCTGAAATTCCCTACCTTTACAATCTAAATTCAGTGTATTTTCCATGTATATCTCGAAATATGTTCTTCCAAAACCTCTATTTCTCGAATTTCAAACAAGCCTCAATTTAAAAAATCGGTGTTCCTTCAATAGATAACACACATAAAAAATGTTGTTTGTCCAACTATGTACATATAGTACATGTACTGGAAACACGTGTTACGTATTCCTTGAAATAATAAAAAATGTCGTTCGTAAAGGTATTTTTTTTTAATATGTATACATAATCAATAATGGAAAAAATTCTAATAGACATTTCAACCTGTTTATCTCGAAATTTTAATCTTTCCCATGGAATTCGAGATAGGCAGGTTCGACTGTAGATACCTATGTATTTCAAAGGGTACATATTATGTGAATATTCAAGTATAAACTTATCTTATTTCCAGAACACATTTGTGGTCATTTTAATAAACAGCCATTGATCACATTTAAGGATAGTTTTTTTAAAAATTCTACGGATTCTGAAATTGTGCTTTTGTCTAAAAAAAACCAAGGAATTTTTTATAAGTTGCATATTCTTCCACGGTTTTTCTGCACTGAGCATATTGGGTGTCCCGGGGGGCAACATAGCCATATACTTTGCTTAATAGTTATTATATTATAGGCTGCTGTAACAACAGCAGACATGTTTTGGCACAAAAAACAGCGCGCACATCCGATGCCCAATTGCGGTGTATAGAAAAGAGAAATTAGAGCAGCCATGATGGATATTTCGACCCTCATGTACTGGCTCACCGTGCAATCTGTCTGCTTCTTAAAACCATATATTATAAATAAATAAGCCTATGTACAAAGGAAACATAGCCTCGTCCACTAGCCTGCCACAATTTTATTCATTTTTATAACATTATTAGATGAGAATGTTCTATCATATTCATTCCAAACCAGATGCAATATACTTTGCGATGTTTATGTGGATTTTGCCGGACTCAGAAAACTATAGGATAAATTTTGGAAATTTATACATTTAAGGTCAGTATCGCATTTTTATAAGCTGTGTTATGTAACGTTTTACAATAGTATTGAGTATAAAAGTGCAAGGTGGTTTTATAGGAGTTTTAAATTAAACTATATATATATATATATATATATATATATATACACACAACGTGCACATACGTATTTAAGCAATTATTAGTGCCATGGCATCAAACTCTGCAATTAAGGCACTGTATTCCATGTTCTGACTGCAATAGGTAGAAAACATACACGTATATACAATATGGCGCAATGATGTTGCATGATTTCATATTCATTTAATTGTACACACTCTATGTACAGATACTTTAAACTTTAAATGCATATATATTTATCAAACAATAGGACTCGAACATTTAACCTGAATGTTTGCCACAATTAGCATATAAAAATTAATTTTAGATACATGTATTTGTTCTAGGAATTTAAAGTCATATTGATTTACTCATGTTGATTTACTCTTAAAATGTATAATGATCAACGACTATATATAATATAATGATTGAATGCTCTGACACTCACTAAATTGATAATTTATATTATATAATAAAAATGTAATAAAATTTATAATAAAACTACAATCAATTTCGGATTTTCAGGCATTTAATTTCGCATTGTATAATGACTTAAACATGTTATAACAAATCAAATGTAATTTTACATAAACATGCAGGTTTTCTTTTTAAGGGATTTTTTTTCTTTATACCAATTGTTTGTAAATATATTTACAATAAGTCTATATGTTCTAGTTTGTTTGAGGTCAATGTTATATAATGTCATATAGCTTAACTCAACATGCTGTATGCCATGCAACATTGCATTTTAACAACAAAAAGATCCACCGTTTGAAGTTGTTATAATTGTTCCAGTCATGCATTGTTATCGACTTTATATAACAGCAAAAATTGTGGGTTGGGATTCTGGGTATATTATATATATATAATACACCCAGAATCCCAACCCACAATTTTTAATAATTTATATATATATATATATATAAATATCCAGAATTGTAAAATAATTAGATTAATTGCAATTTGTTTTACCTGAATTTCTAACTTTTGACATCTTAGCTATATAACATATATATTAACGTATATCAAAGTTGAAATTAAGCTTTTGAATCAATATCTTTTGAATATTCAACATGATATAATTAATGTATAACGATCGATATTTCTGATCAGTAAATCAAGCTTTCACTGCCATAATGCCACAACCATATATACCATAATTGTATAGAATCATGTCAACAAAATATTGCAGGTAAGAAATTATAAAAAGCCATGCAAATACATGTACATCAAATTTATAGCTAATAAAATATATTACGTCGCATATTATTGGTTCTAGTGGATTAAATATCATATATCAGGGTGTTGTCGTGGGGATATGTTGACCAATTAATGTGCAAAGGGATTTTAACGAATCCTACAGGATCAAAGCCAGCAATATTAAAAAAGAAATGTATTTTTTAATCAATCTCTGTAACCATCTTTAAGCATGCACTTCAGATGAATGGGTGTAGTAATTATAATTGCATATATAATACATGAGCGTATTTTCAATGAAAATTAGTTCATTATACAGTAAGCTTTATATCGCTTTATGAGATAGGGAGTATTACCTTGAAAACTTCGTTTATCAGAACAGGCCTGCAGCTAGGACTTGTATAAAAAAAGGGATAGAAACTCAAATAAATTGCCAACGGCCTGCCATTGTGCCTTTGAACTTTTTATATCATACGGGTTGGTACACCCAAAGGAGCGTGGGAAAAACAACAACTTTGCATGCATAGACTTGGCGAAATTGAAACCTGATTTATGGCAAAATTATGAATATTATCGATAGACCATCTGCTCCCCTCTCCTATAATTCGTCCTGCATCCTGCATGCATGTGTTGATTCTTACGTGTGTCCATGGAGTATTTCCCTCAAGGTTTTAGGATAGCAATGGGTTTATGGATGAAGCGCAATTTTCATGGGCTTTTTAATCATTAATTATATAGCGAATGCAAAATTTATCATAATCAAGATCGTCCATGTGACTATAACGTACAAACAAAGTACTAATCGTAAAGTAGAGATGACAACCTATCATCCAGAAACGGATTAACTAAGTCTTCTGTCATGCAAACCAAACTTTATTTTTTCTTAATTACTGGAAATTACTAAGTGGAGGTAACGATATTGACACTTACACCTAGCCTATAGCCTTAGTGTCTTTTGACATCATAAATCCCTTGTCCCTTATATATAATCAAATAGTTCGTAATGCTCTTTGATTGCCCAATCCATATTCATTCAGAATATATATTTGTCTTAAGATTATAACATCCATAACCCTGAGATTCCCATCTCAGTTATCCAGGAATAAATATAATGGCTATCCGTATAGATATATACCCAACTTTTTTGCAAGTATAGTATATATTGAACAACTTTGCGTGTACAAACAGGGTTTATGTAGGTAATGGCTTACAAGTAATCTAATAAAGTAGCACCACTGCATAGACATTAAAAGGGGTTAAAACAGCGTTGAGAAGAACCGCAATACTGTGAGTAGTTATACACGATTACTATTTTTTAATATACATATATGGTTGAGTGCATGAAATTCCTTCGGTTAATAAAAGCAGATAATTCGGAAGGAGTTGAAGTGGGAGGGGGCCAAGGTACGAAAGGAGAACAATGCAACATCGATATACTCTGAAGGTCTCGATAATGGAAATTAAACGGCGCCTATAAAGATCACCATCCTAAAGGTAGCCAATTTAGGTATAATAGCATGCATGCATGAGATGCAAATATTGTTCGGACGAAAGCACGCTATTATGAGTCTCGCCAATGAGAACTATATCAATAAAGGTAAAAAATGCTTCATGCTTCAAAATGTCCGAGCATATATATAGCCGTGTCAAGTTTTTTAAAATATCCATCCATCACAAGTCAATAAACGATATATCCATTGTTACCATTACGCCCATTTGCTATATAAATATGCCGGCTTATAAACAGGTCGCACACGTTATGCAGTATACATATACATATACTCTTATTATTGTTATACACAATATCATTCCTCAAATCATGTCTTAAGTTCAGTCACCACTTTTTTCGTTTGTATAATTCTATCGAATTTCTATGTAAAAATTGTACTGAAAATCAACAATTAAGCAAACAATACAGCATATATGGGAGCTCTAGACCATTAAACAGCGTATCTCTATTAATTTGAACAATTAATAATTTATATAGACTTCTCTGGACATGCGTGGCAATTCAATTACATTTCGTCTCACTTGTCAAGTTTGACTGCATGCATCTCAATTGCTCAAAATTTATGACTGACAAGTATTGCGACATTTCTGACAATGCGCTGAAAATACATGTGCGCATATCTTATATAAGTGATATACCTCTGCACGCAAAAACAACTCCTATATATGCTATACGATATATTTCTCATTAGCCATACACAAAAACAGATATGAGGCATTACTTTCATATCGATCTGTGTACAAATTTGCGTCCCATTAATGTATGCATAACGGATGAAGCAGCATATATATATATATAGAAAAAAGGCACACCTGTATTCGGTCCGTATACTTAGTTAACTATAACCTTATCCATCTATAATACAGTGGAACCTAAATTTACGAACGTCCCTGTTTACGAACAACTCGGTTTACGAACACCACATGTTGTTTCGCTTTACGAACGATGCTTCAGTTTACGAACACATTTCTCTGGACCACATCAATCAAAGGTCCGGGTTTCTGCAAATGTACCATAGTTTCAGCAGAACATCTTTGTTACTGATAAGCTTTACTAAATACAGGTAACATCAAAATTGTTATGATTTCCAAGGATTTAAATAAAAATCGATATTAGTTTTTTAAGGATCTAGCCTACATTGCAAATATGACAAAAGTTCATCTCTTGTTTTATCCACGCCAATTGCATGCAGAATTGCACATGCAATGGATGACAATCCATTGATGACGTCTATTTGAGACAAATCATATAATTAACAACAGAATAGAGTAGAACAATACAAACTTTCCTAATGGAAACAATGTTTGTTAAAGTAAATTTCTTAAACAGAATCTGCGAATGAACTTGATTCACAGCAACGTCAGCATGCATGACGACACCACGTGGGTGTCTTTATTTCCTATGTTAAATTGTAAATCATGAATGTATAGGTATATATATTAAACATCTTTCTTCTATAGTTCCTGTTCTATTTATTTACTGTCTGTATTATTTCCACACATAAAGCCATAATCTGTTTAAAAAAAATTCTAGGACAAAGAACGCATTATTTGGATTTACAATACGCAATGGGGAAAATTGATTCGGTTAACGAACTTTTCGGTTCACGAGCAGGGTCGAGGAACGGATTAAGTTCGTAAACCGAGGTTCCACTGTAGGTACTTAAGTTTATTTGCTCATGATCCCATTTTCATGAATTTTACAATGTGCAAAAGTGATCGCATGTCTTGTTAAAATGGGTGGAACTATAAACAGGTCGACTGAGGCGCGTGAATGAAAAAATGTACTTATCGATTTTTCTTTGGAAATTCTGAAATGTTTTGTATAAATATTGTGCACGCTTTCGTTATCATAATGCATGTATTGTATTAAATATATAAAATCAATGATTCATTTTTTAAAAAAATTATGAAGCACAAGAACCCGTCCACTATACAGTGGCCATGACCTGGAGAAAACTTATACAAAATTGCTAAACATGGGTTTACACATATTCATGCAACACTGAGCAAAAATAGCGCATGAAATTAATGTGTCACGTGTAAAAGATAAATTACTATGTATTTAGGAACAAGCTTGATATGCATTGCAATCCACTTCGTAGGAATTCACTCTTAATTGATAGACATATGCTTCACACTCATCGACACGCATGCAACATCATGTTTGTCCATACCCCCATCGTATATAAGCGTAAATTTGTGCATGGTGATGTGTATATAGATAACAAATATATAACAACTGAAACACGAGTATAGTATGTGCCCGGGATAAACCTTTCAATTCATTTATTTATATATATATATTTTCAATTAACATGGATTTCAAAAAGGTATATTTTCTGAATATATAGGCATCCTAAAACTAGTTTTAGGATGCCTATATTCAGCACACAATGCACAATATATATATATATATATAACTGCTGATAACGTTTTGAAGATTCATAAAGAAAGATACACTTTCAGAATACTTCATCGATTATGCTTCCAATTGTTATACTATATTGATGAATTAGAAGTATATAGGTACCGTATGTAATTTGATTATATATATATATACCACGATTTTAACTGAATGTGCCGATTTTTAAACATTTCCTATATATTCTACAGATTATGTAACACCCAAAGTAAACATCAAAACATTCAAAGAAATATATTTTTAAAAAAAGTTAAAAGTATATGTTGAAAAACGCAGTATGGTGTTTATGTGCATTCCACATGTTTTCTATTTGATTCAATTCAACTCAGTACCTATATGTATACAGTCAACAATTCAATACCATGAGGTATAGGGCATTGATTGATAAGATAAGGTGCAAATTGCTTAACAAATTTTGAATAATTTACAACAAAACTGTATAATTTTGCAAAATATAATTTCGCATTATAATATATAATGTATATATTATAAGGTTAATTTAAGCGAGGATATACATTTTGGCTACACGTCAAATTTGACTGAGAATGCCATGCATCGACGCCATGTCGTTCATGATTGTCTGTATATAGGGTTGTAACATTATCACTGACGTCATTAGCTATATAGAAACATGCATCATATTATACTTACTATTTTTCTTGCATTTTTCAGGTAAAATCCAAGTTATATCCAAAGTGAAAGCCAAGGTAGACGAGCGAACAACAAAACACAACACATGAGACTCAAAATACGAGAACAAGAACCAACTTTAATTGGCCAACTTTTGTAATATCAATAGCAGTGTTTATACCTTACTCTAGAATACCATAATATGAAGTAGAAATTGCAAAACAAGAGAAGAAATGGCAGTTAAGTGTATCCTATATACATATTTGTACCCTTGGTCTTTCCTCCTATATAGCTAGGACGTGCACCAAACACCCACTTCCGGCGTTACACAAATAATAACAATTATTACTACCAGATTATATTTTTGCTGCAGTTCATTGTAACTGTATATGGAAAATTCTAAATGTTGCACCTTTTTCAGTTGAAGTTGACCTAAACTCAGAAATAATAGCTGCTTTTTCAAAACCAAATGATAGATTTTTAGAAATGGGGACGACACACAAAAGACACTTATATGGGCCAAGCCGGATCAAGGAAATATAATAATTAGAATCAACGAAACAATTCGTGTGTGCATAGTTCGAATATAGGAATTAGGAGGCTCCCAATCTTTTTTTTGTCCTTTTTCCTTGTCTCCATCTGGCCAGTCTTTAATTAATTTCAAAACAGTGTATGTATATATCATATCACTATCATCCGGGCTATAAGGTAAATTAGCGGATGAGGACTATTCATGTTGAGCACATGTTCATTGTAAGTATATTTCAAATAATTTTGAATATAAAATCGACATTCTACATCCAGTCATCCGTACTTAATTTTTATGAATTCCTCATCTTTACGACAATTTATAAGTCAATTTATAAAACAAAACACTCTCGAATTGGATAAACGAATATCCTGAATTATTATCCTAATAAAAAGAATGTACCTATATATAGCACAAACATGCCTTCGTCAAATTACCACGTAAATTTGTTCCAACGACATGTTCTGTTTATGTTGTAGCAAGCATATTTTGATGTTGTTAACAAACGGCCCCACCAAACACAACTAATGTTTAACTGAAACTATAAGATGTATATATACGCAATTGCATGACATGAATCACCCTGTAACACATCATGAAAGAATAGCGCTAAGAGACCCAAGCCATCATCCTTGATGGGCACAATTATTATTCTAAAAAAAATTTTACCCCATGCACACATAAGATTGATTGACAATAAGAAAAAATATGTCTCGATAACTATTTTTTAGAAATTCGAGAAAATTGTGCCCTACAAGCAAATACAAGGTACAAAAATTGCGTTGAAAAGTGCATGGCACGGCAAAGTATTCTATAGTCGGCATGCAAATGTGGTTTGAAACACAGACCAATCAACTGTTGGGCCTACAGGTATCGTTGTTTTCTCCTTCGAATGTATTGATTGCCAATAATTGGTGCAAAGCGAGCCCTCTCATTGGTCGGTGTCCAGGTGTGGCGTTTTCAGATGTAAATCGATGCCATCGCTTTTCCACGAGGATGCCGTTTTTGATGGCAACCGGCGCCATTTGATGGCACAATAAACATGGTGCACAGACACAGGGTAATTAAGTGCCATGGGTGCATGTGGAAAGGGGTCAAAGGGTGGCGAGGGGAGTCGCCCATCAATAACGATCCGTGATGGATCCATTGGGGGCGGATGTGAGAGTTCAATACGAACGAAGGAGGAATAAAAGGAGGATTGGGCGGACATTTTATACGTTGTATTAAACATCCAAAATTGATTTATACCACACAAAAATAACTGGTGTCTATAATTACACAAGTTTTTTGTAATTTCATATAAAAAACATCTCGCAACAAACAAAAAATATCAAAATTAAAATAATTATTCGTGTATAATGACGAAATTGCGGCATCAAATGCTGTGACGAGACGTACTGCATTTATGTAAGCGGACAACGCCATTTAACTTTATCAAATTTCAAGTAATTATACAGATCAAATTAGAAAATTAAATAAATGTGCATGTATTAAAAAGCAATTGTCCTTCATTCTCCATCCTCCTCCCATGCACATTAGCATCAAAGCGCCCTTTGTTTAGTCAATATAGCGGACAAGTTTATAAACAATGACTTGGAGCAATGACTGTGAATAATTTTCTAAACATCAAAAATAGCTCAAACAATGAGTAACCAGTTTTCCCTGATAAGAATAAAAATTAAAATGTCATGTATACTGCATATATATGAAAGGGTAATGCCGTCTGGTTATTCAACTCTTATACTTAATGTCCTAACATACGCTTACAAAACCCTCACACTTGCAAAACATGTAAGAATGTAATGTTAGTGTAGGTTTACAGAAACGTTTACAAAATTATTGAAGGAATTTATCGTATGGTTCCAATCCTGAATATCATTTCACAAATTCGTTGTCCATTCACAATAACTGAAATGAATTTTCAAGGGCCCCATTTCACACAAATCCATAAACTTTTTCTATATAAATATATCGCTAAAAGGCATTGAGTAGAAATGTAGCCTTATTATAATAGGTAAAAAGTCAAGGACTTGTGTATTTTTTGACCAAGATGTTTATAAGTGCTTTTGTTCAAGTTGCAATTTGAAGAGTCCAAGGCCTGGCTGCATCAACATGCATGGCAATTATTGCACGATATCATGCAGATTTAAAAACAATTTGAATGCAAAGATGTTTTTTAGAAAAATTGGTTTGAGTTAACCTGTTAGGGGATTAGTTTGCCCAACAATGCGGATGAATTAACAATAACTTTGAGCACATATGTTGAACAAAAACTTGTCCAAATAAAATAAGCAATGAAAGTATAGGAACTAAAAAATCTCATATTTTATTTTAAAATAACCTCCAATTACTGCTGACGTCTGTTTTCTGAAGTTTCTAATATATTTCAGTAAATTGTCAAGCACTATGTCTTGTATGGGAATTGTTTACTTCGAAACATCGATTGAGAATCATAGTTTATTGAAACTTGAACATCATGCACAATGTGCATAAAATAAATTACAACCTTTTCTTCGTGTTTATAAATTGAACATTTATGTCAACTCAGTATAGAATCTTGTTTGGTAGGAATACAATATAATGAATAGCTACGTATAAGTTTTTGATATACAGCATATTTACGTAATCTCAAATTTTGTTGACTTACATGTATGTTTACTAAAACAAATACTAACGGTATCGTTTTATTGTTCAGCAACAAGGTGTGCTTATATTTTGTTAATACGTCGCTATGTAAATAACGAAAAGTCCAATTTATGACCATGTTTACTTTAAAATGTGCTGGTACATTTTCGGCATGTTGACAAATTGTGCTTTGCCAACAGCAGGTAAGTGAAATATTTATACATGTACAGTATAATTTTTAAGTCTCTCGTGTCTCGACGTGGGTAAGTATAAAACGATATTAAAGAAATCGATAAGTTAAGCGATATTTTTTTCAAAATATCACAATTTTAAAATTCAAAAAATCATTGGGAACATTATGCAAACGATTTCATAATTAACTGATGCATGATTTGCCGTGTTTATGTGGTTAGGTTGCTAGCCATTTAATAACCTAATATTAGAACTACAAAATAGTTCGTCAATTGATTGATAGTTTGAGCAGCTTTAAATTCTAATTACTTTGTAAATTAGTTTTGCATTATGAGCCCTAAGAAATCAATCCTAAATAGAAGTTATATGAATGAACGTAAATGTATGGAATTATTAATCCTTGAAAACCAAAATTTAACGAAATTAAAATCAATTTATTAAAAATTTGAAATATCAACAGCAGCACATACACAGGCGATATTGTTGATCCCCCCTGTATCAATAGTTGGTAAAAGAGCCGCTGCGTGGCAGCAGCCTACTTCTATACGATTAGCGGACTGAAACAAAGACAAAGAAGTGGCGCTCTTGTTTTCGGCCTATTCACCAGCATATAGACAAACTACAGCGCCTAATTTTGAAAACCCCGAGCATCTTCTCGAACACCTTTTGTAAATTCCAGATTTTGAAATAATTCTTAATCGCCTCATAGCAACTTTCATTCCGATGATAGCCATTGATTCGCAATATTAAATTCTACGCTTCTAAGATTTTATAAAACCTTAGTATTATAAAAAAAATCGTATCAGAAATAAATTAAAATGAAAATTCAAGATGAAAGGATGGTTTGAATTATTTCCAAAAGATTCTTGTTAATTGGGGCACATCTGGACTGGAATGTGTCGGCCTAATAAGATAGATGTTCCAAATATTCACAAAACGATGATATTAGTATTTGGTTCCTCAAGGTTTGACCCTAATAAACTGCTGTCTGTTTAATCTCGGATTATACAAATAGCCGTAGCCATTTCAATCGTATTCAAAATAAATGCTACTGATTTTCCCCAATTTGTATTGTATTTTATCAATTTTAAAATTTTAATGCTACATAAAACAAATAAGAATATACATTCGTCATTATTTTTTGGGAAAATTATATGTATTTATCATAAGGCTAATAAATTCATACAGTATGGAACAAAATGTGTTTAGTACATTTTGAATGCTTTTTGTTTAAAGTTCCTTTAGTATTTTTTTTTCTTTCTTATTTTTAAGTATAGAGCACTGTTTTATTAAACTTGTACATAGCTCGAATAATACGGACACATGGGTGACAAATGGATATTTCAATTAAATCTAGATTCAAATTTCAAAAACCCAATTTGGATCTCTCATACCAGAGTATGTTCTTAAGGTTCGCGAGTAGGAATATCCCTTATTATGAATTGCCTCACTTCATTAAACTCAGTATCATAATTTCAGCAACGACATTGACGTGAAGTTGGCACTTATGTTACCTCAGCTCGTTGAAACTCCCCACGACCAGCAGGTTCTCCCTACAATCATCATGGTCATCATCGGTGTTCTGCCCCCCACCGAGAGATCCCAATTGTCCATATATTGCGCCCCATGAGCCTCTGGCCAGGTATTGATGTCCAGCGCACTTCCAAAGCGAATACCTTTGATGTGCGCCGCCATTTTGTTGCAGTTTCAGATGTGGCTCCAGGGGCTCCTGAGCTGCTTAACAGCTACAAGCGGCCAAGTTGTGTAAAAATAAGCACCCAGGGACTGACCAGTGACATTCGTGACCTCCTACCGATTTCACCAGTCCCACTTCCCACCCGTCAATAAAACACAAGAGCAGAGAAATTCAAGGACAAAAAACCGTATACAGCCCTACAGGAATTGCACGGTGTCACCAAAGTGCAGTATTAGCCTAAAATATAGGGGTCAATAAAGAGGAGTTAACCTAACCTTCAGTAGTGTTAAGACGTCAAGACCATTGAAGGCGTGAAATCTCATCTGGTCGCCATATTAAAAATGGATGACTTCATTATACTAAGATAATTAGCAGCATGCTTGCAAGTAATAAACTTGGTATATTGTCAGTTCTGCAGATTAGGGCAATAAAAGAACATCAGGATTTCATGACCTGGATGCAAGAAAAGAGTCCACAATCGGTAACACTGATGAATTTGCACATTTTGGCATACTGTTAGCAGTGTTATGTCCATTTGACATATACATATGGAATTGCTTTTAAAAGATTTCAGGTGGTTTCCCTGACTAAAAGTTTAGTTCCTTCAAAGTTAAAATTTTTGCACAAAACAATAGAATACTAATTCCAGGTAATGTGTTTTTGCATTAATATGAATTTGCATACAGCCTCGCCTACTTGGAATGGAGTCAAATGTACAAGATGGTATCAGATAGTCCAGAAATTTTGGTAGAAATTTTATAAAACACAGAAGCAAATACTTGTAAAAAATTGTTTTTCCACGATTGAATATAAAGATGTGATGTGACCACAAAAAAAAGTTAAATAAAGTTGTGTTGAGGTAATCAGAAACTGGTGAAATTTTAGGAGAAATTGCAGTCCAAAATTTCTCTAGAAAAATAGTAGCATATATTTGAATACAGTCGAACCTGCCTATCTCGAATTCCATGGGAAGGATTAAAATTTCGAGATTAAAAGGTTGAAATGTCTATTGTATAGAATTTTTTCCATTATTGATTATGTATACAAATTAAAAGAAAATACCTTTATGAACGACATTTTTTTATTAATTTGACTGCGCTTCGCGCCAAGACGGATGCGTTCTATTGGTCCTTCTTTTTGCATGCGATTAGGCAATGGAATAGCCTGCCTGATGAAAGTCCAGATTATTAAAAATGAAATTATACAATCGTGTCTAAGTTGCTATGGATGTGGGGACATCCTCCTAAAGAAGCTCCTGGATATTACCTCCAATGGAATTTGATCCCTCTACACGTCTATGTTTTTGTTTTTGTTGTTGTTTAGTTATTTATTGCTCCTGTTTGTATCCTGTACAGAACTCTTATGCTCCTTATGTTTGTAATCTTTGTACTTTGGGTAATTTACCCCCCTGCCACATGGCACTCTTGTGCTGACTGTATAGGGTAATAAATTGAACTGAATTGAATTGAAGGAATATGTAATCACAGTGGCAAATTGTTTAGCATACCTTCAACTTTGGAAATACACATAATAGTCTTTTAAGGATTTTTGGCGTCTAACCCTCTTAGATTCGATTATCCTCCTATAAGGTTAGCAATAGCTGTGAATCCTTCATGTCCGACATTTTCTTGAGATTCAAGAATATTTGTAAGAAGTTGTAGTTGGACAAACAAAATTTTTTTGTGTGCCATCTATTGAAGGAACACTGATTTTTGAAATTGAGGCTTCTTTGAAATTCGAGAAATAGAGGTTTTGGAAGAACATATTTCGAGATATAGTACATGGAAGATACACTGAATTTAGATTGTAAAGGTAGGGAATTCCAGAAATTTCGAGATATACAGGGTTTCGAAATAAACAGGTTCGACTGTATGTGTTCCTCCAACGATTTTAAGCTCACAGCACACCATCCCTTAAAAGAATGCGGCACACCCGGGGACCCTTTGCGGCACACCAGTATACCCGTTTAGCATAGCCACCTACATTGTTTGTTAAATGATGGGTGTGAATGTAACTATGTGAGACACTGTCGTTGGTGGACCGGCAGGGTCTCGCTCATCTTCAATGAGTTAATTAGTGCTGGAATAAAAGTGGTCAGGCCGCAAAGGGGGAGGGGGGAAGAAATACGCTAAACTGAAAGCACGTTTTCATTTAAAATTCATTGAAGAAATGAAGCGCGTTATTAATGGATTCGTGATTAATCGCGTGTCAGTTGGGAAGAACATGTGCTGATAGATTTTTAAGCAGTTAGGGTTGGCTCGGGGGAGGGCGTTTTTTCGGGAGTTTCGGGGCTAGAGCCGACACTTCGGCGTCGTCACTTATTAAAGTAAAGATGCCGGCTTTGATATCCATTTCAAAAACGTCCCCTCCTCTCCACCAAACAAAAAAATAAACACCAGAGGTTTACGCGAAGGACTCCCAGTAATTAGCAACTAAACGTATTTGTAAAAGCTAGTTAACTATTTCCTCGTCATCCAAAAAGTCATTTCATTTCGGAATACGTAGAAAAAAATTGAACAAGATGTAATTAAGGGTGGGGCGAAACCCAAGTCACACTTCGGTGCCGCTTAATTTTTTACTAAGTTATATTTGAACGACGCCGAAGTAAACAAAAACACAATTCCAAAGAAAGATGACACTTGGCTAAATAAAACATAACAGTATAGTCATGCACAGGTCCCAATTGTATTTCAGTTCATCTATAGGTGTAGATCTATTTATACGCACAGTTTTAGACTCCAGGACAGATTCCTAATGACCGAGATATCAATCATCGACTCTGACATTTCATGTGGCCCACCGACCCCCTTGGGATATGCTATTGTATTTAAATCTACACACAATTTAACTTATTGGCATCACAATTTCAATTCATTATTGTGCAAGACAAAAAGGTCTCTTTACTGATCACAACTAGTAACTTATGGATTCCAACTCGTAACTTACTTAACAAATGGATTCCAACTCGTAACTTAACTTATGGAGCATAACTCATAAATTAACCTATGAATTCCAACTCGTAACTTAACAAATGGAGCACAACTCATAAATTAACATATGGATTCCAACTCGTAACTTAACAAATGGAGCACAACTCATAAATTAACATATGGATTCCAACTCGTAACTTAATAAATGGATACCAACTCGTAACTTAACAAATGGATCACAACTTGTAACTTATCAAATGGATCACAACTCGTAACTTAACAAATAGATTCCAACACGTAACAACATTTGGATCACAACTCGTAACTTAATAAATGGATACAACACGTAACTTAACAAATGGATCACAACTCGTAACAAAACAAATAGATCACAACTCGTAACTTATAACGTATATGTATGGATCACAACTTAATTGTAACTTGCAACAAATCCCAAATTCGTAGTACGTGTAATTATTTCAGTAGTGATGCGTTTGTGAATTTCAGGGATAACATTTTAGGACGTTATTAATCATTAAATTGTGTAATCCGTTGATTTGCATAAAATAAGATATTAATAAAATTTCATTCGACATCGCATGAAGGATGGGCAATTTAGTTCCATACTCTCGGTGTGATCAGCCCTTATATGCACGTGCATCATTGTTATCACGCGCGACCCTCCCAGTGTGGTATTTAGTGGGGGAAAAAACATTTTTTTTTTCAAACTCACCGTCTTTAAAGGAGGAGGAGAACAAGGAGGATCAGCAGGAAGGGTCAAAAGGGGGTCATCAGCATAGAGTGAGCAATTGCACATACGGACTTCCTGCAGTGAGTCGGAAGGCAGCCCAAAGGCTCGGAGCCACAATGCTTCAGAAAAGAAACACACATTCCTCCGCGGGGGGCGCCCCTTGGGTGGAGGCACCCATAATCAAACATCCACCCAGCTTGCCATTCACACACCTTTTTTGCCGCGCTCTTATGATCGAACATTTTCATGCAAATGAAGCTAGTATTGAACATGCACACACATGCCGACATTTGCACTAACGAAACCATTTACAATTAATAACGCCAGGTCGGAGATTTAACACTGCTGATTGACTCAAAGAATGGTTGATGATTTTTACGACAACTTGGTCAAAGTTTGGCATAATACAAAACTAACGAATAATAATGATTAAAAAGTATACAGTAGCTGTCTCCACCATCTATTTTTACCAATTATTCAATCTCATTTTCAAAAGTGAACAAATGTCAGTGGCATCCCTATAATGACAAACTGAGAAGTGCAACTAAAAATAGATTTTTGGACAAAAATCATAATTTTGATATAAGAATATAACGGCCTATACTCGTGTTGTGCTTTTTTTTGGATTTATAATGCAAAATTACGAAACATCGAATTACAGCTTCATTGGCGTGTTTATACAACTGCAAGTGCAAGTTGCAATGTTTTAAGCCTGATGTCGATCAGGTGCACTGTCATTGATCTCATCCGTCACTGAATTTAGTGAAAACTTCATCCTGTTTATGCGTTCATTGTTGTTACGAGCAAAACCATAAAATTCGCCT
>JAQGAE010001458.1:0-22884 GCA_034696685.1 Julus scandinavius
ATTCTTGAACATGTTCAAGAATACTATGTTTCAGGTTTGTCTTGAATGTTTGCATGTTTTATGTTCAATGTTCAATGCAGTGGAGAAGCCCCTTAATAAGTCATGTATCTACCATTTACTGACATGGAAAGGAATTATCCACTAAACTAACCTAACACTAACGTAAAGACAATATCCCTTGACAAAGACACTATATTGAAGCACCAAAAATTCTTACCTTGGAGCAGAGCCCTGCCCACTGCCTAGTCTTGGAGCATTAGTCTGGCGTCCACGACCGCCAAAATTTCCATAATCGCTACGCGGCGCATTGCGATTTCCTGTTATTCAACAAAAAAAATTTTTGATTTTACATCTGCGTATAAGTGCCCAATAAAACCGATAATTACTATAAATTTCAATTACCAGAGTCCGAGCGACTTCCAAATTCGTTCGAACGGTTATAGAATTCTATTAAAAGAGAGAAAAAAAAACTCCATTGTATATTTTTATATATACATAAAAAACAT
The DNA here is from genome assembly GCA_034696685.1 of Julus scandinavius. Lineage (NCBI taxonomy): Eukaryota > Metazoa > Arthropoda > Diplopoda > Julida > Julidae > Julus > Julus scandinavius. The sequence goes on from JAQGAE010001458.1 coordinate 507, forward strand.
CCTTTCAATGCAGCCTTTTATGTCCTATAGAAAGTTCACTGGATTGGTTTTGGCAAATAGAAAATCTGCATAATTTGTTGGTTTATTAAGTAAGGTATCCATTTTAAAATAAGTTTATTGTAACTTATAATTACCTAAGAAACAACTAAGTAAGTGCTAATTACATTTATAAACAATTTTAACTTTATGATGAACAACAAACAGAAATATCAAATGGATTGGGGGACTTACCTCTTCTCTCACTATTTTGCTGCGGTGGCCGCCCATTTGATCGTGCATTCCAATTGCCAGGGGGTGCAGCAACAGCAACACCAGGGCTAACAACGGGTGGTTGTGCTGGGACAGTATTAGGAAGACCTCTATTGTTGTTGCTTGGCTGCTGTCCTCTGTTTCGCAGATGCGGAGGAATATAACGCTGCGGTTGATTTCCTGGATCACTTCTCCCGTTGCCTGGGTTAGAAGTGTTCAAGTCTAGGCCAGCAAACTACAAGAAAAGCCAATGTCAGTGGTATTCACCATGGAACCAAATTCAATCTTAACAGTTAGTAAAATACAGTAACTAATCTATGTGGAACCCAACAACAAAACAAAGATCTAACTTGGGACAATGTATTGCCCTAAATATAAATCTCCAAGCTACACTAAAAATGTCTTCAAGCAGCAATGAAATTTTAGAATAGAAATATCATGATGCCATTAATGAAACTGGCAGACGTTCAACAGCAATTTGGGCATCAAGCACCAAGACGATTGAGAAAATAACAATCAATAACTCCTTGGTCTTAAAAGTAAATAAAAAATGGCAAATTTTTAAATGAACAGAGCTTAGTTTCAGTTTCATTAACACAACAGCATAATTTCCTCAAACATAGAATAACTATATGTTGTGGGGAAAGGTAAAGGCTAAATAATCTCAACAAGCAGATCTCATCACAAGCACGTTAACAATTTCACAATCTATTATCAAACACCAACGACAAAATAACGTTAAGGGCACGCAAAGACCATAACATCGTTATCAAAATATTTCAAATGGCCTTAAAGATATCTGGGTAATTTTTTTAATCGTTTTAATGGACGTCCAATAAATAACTACCGCATTTCTATGATTATCAAAAAGCTCGTTGAACCACTTTAAAAATTAAAAAATATAACAAAATATAAGTTAACCCTTGAAATAAGAACCGTATCTATTGTAAGCAGTGGTGAATCTATGAAACTGCAAAGGCAGGTTCACAAGCACAAAATAATGACCAATAAGCAACAGTGGAATCTATGATGGCTCTTACGCAATATAATGCTATCAACAACCATTTCATTATTTGAAAAGAAACTAATTTATAACACCACATCCAAAGCCTATCCAGGATCATAGTGCTAAGAGATAACAAAATGTAATACTATCTTTGAAATGTGTTTTTTTACAGATATGACTACATCACTCCAGGTAGTAGATTAAATCTAAAAACTAACAGAAGTTTAAGCATACAACTGCATTGGGAAGAAAAGAATAATACTTAGAAACTGAACAAGAAATCCAATCATTTCATTTAAATTCTTGTCTTTAAAGGAAAAAATACCTCTGAAACTGCTAGTTTTGCTTTATATCACACTAACAACTCATTTACCACAATTAACGAGTTCATTTAGAGCAAAGGAAACTATTAAAAAGTATGTCAGAATCATACGTAACAATTATTGGTCTAGTTAAAAGCAACCAATGCATTATTCTACCATAACAAAAACATAACCAAGAGATTTTGAAACCAGAAAAAAGCAATACTATAGCAGTCATACAACTGATTGCCAAAACAGGACTATGTAAGAATGAAAGGAGTAGGAAGCTTTCAGCAATAGTTAACCAACTAAACAAATTATCATGAAGTTCTCTCCTCATGACCTTTATAAATTGTGTAATAGACAATGAAACTTGAATACACGTTTTTTTTTTCTTATAAAATAGGCTTTTTGAAAACCCTTTGTTTGCTAAATTCATTCATTTGCCAAAATCGCCAAATGCTTTTTGATTTCAAAGATTTCAGTTTATAAGAACGATTTGTCAAAAGACGGAAATCACTCAAATATGAGTAAACTTAATCATTTAAAGGTTTAACTTTACCAAAGGTGAGAAAATAAAACACAAAGGTAATAGAAATCAGGCCATTTTCTTCCCATAATGCATTACAAATATAGAGGCTTATTTTCGTACCATGCGCTAATTGCGTAATTCTGACTATAGAAATCTAATCCAATTTCGAACTATGGATTTTAAAGAAGCCCAATGAAATAGAATAACTTAGACGTGCTCATTGATAATAAAACTCCGGGAAAAATTAAAGAGAAAATTTACGAAAAAACGAAAACGAGATCTTGGAAATTTAGATCATTCTCGCAATGGCCGCCTTTTCTTCTCGGCTTTTTTCAGTAGGCCCAATTTGCCACAACGACAAGACCACAAGTACAACACTAAAAAATCCACAACAGACTCGAAATGCACGGAAACATAACCCGAAAACGATAGAAACTACGGAAAGGGTTAAAATTTACAAAGTATTAGTGGAATTCCCCTTTAAATTACGATTAACACAAAACGTTATTCACCCTTCGGCTCAAGGTTAAGCCTAACGCTAAGTTAAACCCACTTAAATCTTTCCCATTTTGCTATTACAAAATCGAAATTATTTGTTAGCAGAACCTGCATCCTTAGTAAAACGTCTTGATTCGGATGAGGGGCATTTCCTTGATAGAAATAAGGTTGGCCGTTGCTAACGTCGGAATATCCGCAAGGAGCTACAATCCACTGCGCCATTTTTCTCTCAGAAAGACTATTTCCGAACTGGCTTGCCTAACCTAACCGATGAAAATTTAAAGTGTGCTTCTTCTCGTGGGGGTCCACCGAAAACAAATGCACTAAGAATCGCGTTGAAATACCTGCTGATCTAGACCCGTTCCATTGTAGTCGGATTCATAACTCATATTATCGAAGAACTAGGAAGAAAAAAGTGTTCCAACGTTGCCAGAATTGTCGAACGACGTAACAAAGATATTTCGAAAATTCACTCAAATTGCACTCGCCGCACCGGTGACTCTGACGAAAACGTTTCAATAAGACCAGCGCTACAAAAACGAAGCCAAATCAAAACGATTCGAGCGCCCTCTAGCAACCATAGTAGCGCGGCCATGTTGGAAATCGTAACAGTTGGCGCGAAGTTTGAAAATATTTTACAAAACCTATATATTTTGTAAGTTTTATCTCTTTAAAAGATGAATTAAAACATGTCTAATATATAAATGCATTCCATATGTAATATCCTCCATAAACGTTAACAATTGAAGATTGAAGATCAATATAAAGAAATGCACAGCTCTGAAATACAATTATACACTGTACATGTACTTCGATGGTATTCTGTTTGTGAACGTCAAGTAAAAAAATTATAAAACTATATAACATTTTTTTGAAAATATTAGCTACATTGATTAATAAATATAGACCAGGCCGGGACTAGAATTAGAATAATTAATTATATATTTACAAAGTAATACATGATGCATTTTATATGCAGGAATGAAAACATTTTTAGCATTGCATTTTGCACTATCTTTACTAACTGTGTGTAGTACGTATGTAACAGGAACCACAGTTGAGCAATAAGTTAATTTGAAGTTTGAAATAAATAATAAAAGCATTAGTTGAACAATTTTATGAATGGATTATACTGTTTCTGACTGTACTTTGACATAGATAATTGCGACTTTCAATATGGCCGATGCCGGCGACTAGCTCAGCTACGTACGTCATATCCTGTATCTCGTTTTTCAAGCTCCCTCTTCAGACCTAAAGCTTTCATACTGAGAGGTGCGTGGTAAGTTTGTTTCTGTTAAAATCTGATTCCATCCTTAGCTTATAATTTAGATTTTTGATACTTTTTTAATGTAAGATGAATAAAGTATAGTTTGCGTTGCTTATTAAGTACGATTGCTTGAGCGATATTATTGTAAAATAGTAAAATCAACAAGGGTTTTTGGACTCCATGCTTTGCTTTATAACGCTAGGCTTATATCGTAAACCTCATTTATCTTTCGATTTACAATAGTTGCTTACAATTTGAATGCTTCCTTGAAAACTAAACTTATTAAATGTAATTTATTTAATATATTTGGTTAAAGTTATCGAAATTTCAAGCCACGAAGCAATCTCTTATGTGTGACGTATGGTTACCAGTACCATACAATGGATAAGCTGCCATTTAGATGATGTTTCGTTATATGAATTGTTCATGTGAAATTTTTGTATACTCTCGTATATAATAAATGTTAATATCTATTTATTTTGCACTATCTTTTAGCCCCAAAACATGGGCCGAGTTATCAGAAGTCAGCGTAAAGGTGCCGGAAGTGTTTTCCGTGCGCACGTTAAGCATCGTAAAGGTGCAGCCAAGTTGAGGGCCGTGGACTTCGCTGAACGCCATGGATACATTAAAGGAAGCGTGAAGGTAATAAGAATTACTTAATTGCATGGATATATTTGATTACTTTCCTAAACTAACCACTCTTTAACTTTACCAATAGGAAATTATTCACGACCCTGGTAGGGGTGCACCACTGGCTGTGGTTGTCTTCAGGGATCCTTATCGCTACAAGCTTAAGAAGGAACTGTTCCTTGCTGCAGAAGGAATGTTTACAGGACAATTTTTATACTGTGGAAAAAAAGGTGATTTAATTCGTGAAAATATTTCCACTTGTACAAAAACCATGATGACTTATTGCGATTCTAGTATTAATAGCGCTCACAATAGACTTTAAAATATTAAGAGTTTGGTCCAAATAATTTAAAATTTATAAACTATGACCAGCATCGCAATATTTTTTCAATTGGAAATGATGTGAAAAGTATTCTTATTAGCTGTGCTGATTTCTCTAATCCAGAGGCTGTTACTGATCATTCAGAAACTTACTTTCTTCATTTTGATTGAAGAAGTGCACTATCTGATTGTCGTTGTTTATCCCCAAAACAGCCGCTTTGCAGGTTGGAAATGTCATGCCCGTGGGTGTGATGCCTGAAGGTACCATCATTTGTAACCTGGAAGAGAAAGGAGGTGATCGAGGTGCATTAGCAAGAGCATCTGGAAACTATGCCACTGTCATCTCTCATAACTTGGAGACCAAGAAAACGAGAGTCAAGTTGCCTTCTGGTGCCAAGAAAGTGGTGCCGTCGGCAAACAGAGCCATGGTTGGTGAGTATCATAAATGTTTGCCTCTACAGTCTCAAAATGCTATGGTGAATACAAGCTTTTCAAATTTGTTTCAGGTATTGTCGCTGGTGGTGGCCGTATCGATAAACCCATTCTGAAAGCCGGTAGGGCGTATCACAAATACAAGGTTAAGAGGAATTGCTGGCCTAAAGTGCGTGGTGTGGCTATGAACCCTGTTGAACATCCCCACGGTGGTGGTAATCATCAACACATCGGTAAAGCCTCAACAGTACGGAGGGATGCCTCAGCCGGCCGAAAGGTAAGAAGGATAATTGTGCAAAAGATGTGTTTGGTTGCTTTCACATTATTGCAAACTTGTTTCCAATGGCATTTACTAATCCTTGGTAATAATTTGTAATAATGTGATTTGGTGATCATGCGAAAGCTATATGATGAATTATTGCGATTCTGATATTAATATCACTAATACTAGACCTAAAGTTTTAACAAAATATTAGTTTAATTATAGCAATTAAAATTAATCTATATCCAGAATCGCAATATTTCTTCAATTATAAATGATGTGAAAAGTTGTCTTATTAGCTGTGCTGATTTCTCTAATCCAGAGGCTGTTACTGATTATTCAGTAATTTACTTTGTTTATTTTGACTAAAAAGTGCATTATCTGATTGGTATTCCTTACCTTTACTTGTTTAGGTTGGTCTTATTGCTGCTCGTCGTACTGGTCGTATTCGTGGTGGCAAGACTGAGGTTAAAGGCGATGATTAAACTGTTTAATAAATGAGAAATAAAAAATTGAGGCCTCATGTCAATTTGTGTGTATTCTAAATACTTCAAATCAGCGAGTAATTTGTCTTACCTAGCTTCTGATGATGTTAGAAGTGGCTTGATCATAAAGTAAATATTGTTTGCTGCTATTTGAGAAGTAAATCGGTAACCTAAAACGTTTAAAAACTGCAGAAATTTTTAATATCTATTTGTATGATTAAATTTCTCAACTCGTTAAGTGAATTTGTGGCATACCTTCAGTTTAATTCTTCATCAACATTTTATTCCTTTATACCATCCACACTTGGTTATGAATTACGGTAGCGCGATGATGATGATTCGTCAAGTCCAGAAAGATTGCTATCATTAGCACTCAGTTCATGTCTTAAGAAAGAAAACATTGAATCGCTTGTGGATCCGGATTGACTAGATGACAATCTATGGGGGAGTAAGAGTGAGGCATCCCTTCTATGCAACGTTTGAGAGTTTAAAGGAGATTCTCCTGACAAAGTGTCTACATCTGTGCAGACGGTATCAAGTGTCGATAAATGCGCCAAGTCTGCATTTCTCTCGTGTACCAGGAATGACAATAACGACTCCGTGCAATTGTCCATTGTTAAATCCAGTGCACTCGTGAAATAAGGCAGAGGCGAGCCCGAGAGAACCAGTTCTTCACCATTTGATGGGGCTTCAGATTTAATTTCACTAGGATTGGAACTTGACGTGAAGAATGAAGGTTGGCTACTTCCAGACAGGAAATCTAAATTTGGCGTGCTTAAAGCAGGCAACTTCTGGAGCTTAGTCGAAAAGCAGGAAGGGGAGTCGCTGCTGCTTAGTGTAGGGGTAGACCAGTCCTTCTTCCCAGAACTATCCACTGACGTGCTGTAACTGTCAAGAGATGGGCTCTCGCTAGAGCTTAGTTCCCTCAACAAATGAGCCAATCCTTGCTGCGAAGATAAAGGACGTCCTTCGAAGGTTGATAGTCTGGTAGAACCTGCAATTTTATCGTCTTTGACCCTTCTTTTTGCATAAGCGAGAATTGTTGAACGCTGGTTCCTTTTTATCTCTTGATCGTTTTGATCTTCAGTTACATTTTTGCTGTCCAATATGCTTATGAAAGAATCCATCGATGGAGTAACACCCGCTGCTTCGAATATGCGAGATCGGTTGGGTGAACAGGTGGAACATTCAGAACCCACCAGAGTCAGATCAGGTTCGTCTGTTATTCCTGGTTGATTCTGGAAAGGATATAGGTAAATAAGTCTAAATTAATTTTTTTTTGCGATTTTAAATTAAATGACTTTCAGAATTCAGCTAATCAACAAGGATTTCCGACAATTATCTCCCAAGTTAAATTTCAGATAATATGCCCCATATACATACCAATTCAAAATCGAGGTCAAAACGTTCGCCAGATTCCAGTTCTTTGGATAAGCTAAAGCTGCTGGAGTTCTGCCAACAGGTGTGCTGAGAGCTACCCGGTGTGTCCATCTCCACAATTGTGCTGAGATCCCGCAAGGGTTCAGTTTTAAATAAATGTGCTTTGCCTTGATTAGGTCGAAAAATAAACTGTCCAGGTGAAAATGTATCTGGAGTTAAGCCTAGTCCACTGGCATTGGTCCGGAGGGAACTAGAGTCCGTCTGATGATAAGAAATTGATGGTTTGGCGAGTCGAAATTCTGGTAAACCTGGTGTACTGGATGAGGAACCTGGGAAATTCTTGCTTACTTGGTTTATAGGTTCTGATCTGCTAGGTAAGTGACTTGAGGATTTATGTAATCTGGAAGAATCTTTAACATAATTATTTCTGTCAAGTACTGTTGTTGAAGTCCTGGTGCTGGAATCGATGTCAGACTGATTAGCCAAATCTTGTTTTGCATTGCTATTTGCCTGCTTGATTTCTACGTTGCAAAATTCGTTATGGGACCATAAGTCTTGGCTTTTCGTTCCACTTTTCGATGTCCCCAATTTCTTGCTTGCTATAAGATTTGTGAGTGCTAACCGTCTTAATCTGCCATCCATAATATTTAGCTTTCCATTCTGTAAACTCTTGACATTTTCTGTGGAAGCCATCCTATCAGATGATGACAAAGTCTGCATCACTTGCTGTTTGTCTCGAGTAATACTACCTTTGTCAGAATCAGAATTTTGTTTTGTTTTAACACCGGCATCGAGAGAAGTTTCTTGCGTGCGATGTTCAAAACTATCATGCTGTGATTTCTTCAAACTTTCTATAAAATCCATGTCGATTAACCTGAATAAATAAAAACCGGATAATTATTACACAGCAGAATTTATACATACTAAAAGAATGTTACACAAACCTAAACAATAGTTTTAAGCCAAGGTTACTGTAAAATAGTAGCCAAGAATTTCTGGTGTGATATGGCATATTTTTGGACATCAAAAATCATTGAATGGTCCATAATTGGATTTTTTTTTTACCTAACAGTCAATAACCCACTAAGATGAATATGAGAGCCAAGTCTTGCATGGACCCACTATGATATTCGCCCAAATATTGATCTTCAAACAATAAACAGAAGATAATGCCCATTTATATAGCCTACAGTATATAGCAATTCGTACACTTACTTTTTCTCGAGTGTGCTCGGCTGATGTCCAGACGAAAGTGTTTGCGACGTTTCTGTGCTAATTTTTGAGTCGCTTGAATCCAGCGATGGCAAAACAGGAATATTGGCACTAGAATCTGAAGCATGGTCATGGAAATGACCAGCCAAAATTGTTTCGTCGTTTGTAGTAGCAGAACTTCCGGAAGTGGGAAACGTTTTTGAGGAGGCATTCCTAGGAGTCATTTCACTCCATGCACTAGTTTTACTACTAGATTCACTGTTGCCCGTTGTGCTTTCCAATGGGTATGAGTTTGCATAAATATCGTTTGAGATTGCTAGCCCGCTTTGCAATGATGAGCTCTCTTTGGTTTGCACTGATGGGGAATAGTCTGCCGCACTTGAAGCAGATGATGTGGAATCATGTACTATAACATGAACAACAGGAGTATCATCACTAGTACTTTCATGTGTCGTGCTCTCAAAATCAGTTGTCCCAATCACGTGAGATGTAATGTTCGCGTCCGTAGCAATGGCAGAGGCAGCTAATGAAACTGGAAATTTGGATGCACCAATATTTAGTGTTTAGTAAAATGTAAAATGTCATGAACAAAAAAGACACTTACGTCCAAGTCTTGAAAATAACTCCTCAACAATTGCTTCCTGTTCCTGTTTCAAGACAGAGTTTTCTTTCTCCTGAAATAATAAAATAAGTTTTACATATGCATTACAAGATGGTATCAATAAAAAAATATCTTATAATTAATTTTGGAAACAAATGAAACATGAATTTATAACAGAGAGAAATTGAGGAGAATATACCTAAATAAACATTTTGTTATGTATGTGTATGGATGTGAAAATAACTGATAATTTACATCTAAATTTAAACTCCCAAATATAACAATATTATTTAAATATACATTAAACTGAATCAACTTGCCATTCCAAAGTGTAAATGAGTTTCGCTGCATTCTTCTTCTTGTTTCGCTAGATCTTCTAATTCATTCATAATTCTGTTATAATCCTGCAAGTATGTACCACAAGTTGACATTTAAAATTGTTTAAAATTACAATATTGCTTTCAAATTAACACAGATCATCTGTTAATAAATGTTTCAAGTAATAAAAAGTATGCATGCATGTATTTTGAAACTTAAAAACCCCAATGATTAACCTTACCTGTTGCAGTTCTAATCTCGATTTAGCGTTTAAGAATCGGTCTTGTTCTTTTTTTGTTTGCTGGATTTTTCCTTGCATTTTTTTCTGTGCTATTTCTACTTGTTTCTCTTCATCGAGCTTTGCTGCTAGATGGGCATCCAGCTAGAAATATGACACAAACAAGTTACGAAATTTGAATGGTGCATGTCTAGTTCCTAACAGCATTGCATGCCTATCAGCTCTTCAACCCATGTGCCCACAACAGTACCAAGAGATTTTAAGTAAGAGTCGGGAATTTTCTAGTATTCTTGATAAAAACATTGGCAGCTTTTTTTCAGATTTTCTTTCCCTCGGACTTCCTAATATGGACTTCATTTGCGATAATCCGCATTTCAGAGAGAACTTAGGAATGCCCCAATGCGTATTATTAGAGATTCATTAAGCAAATGCATGCAATGATTAAAATTTCAAAAATAATCTCCGATATTCACAAGTTGGATAAAATTCAATCTCACCTCATTGGTTGCCGGTATCTTTATTACTTTAACCAAATCCAAATCATTGGATTGCTGAGGAGTTCTTTGTGTAGTTGACTTTGCTGAATATGCTTGCAAACGCTTGTCCCCTAAAAATCGCCACCAGTAACAAATTAAGAATATAACAGATGCAACTTTCGGGATTTCTACCGAAATGAGCACTTTTAATTTCTAAAGCACCATTTGTTGATTCCGCTTTATCCTTTTGAGTAATAGGTGGAGTTAGAAGCGGTGGAGGTGGTGGTAATGCAGCAATTTGTTGTGCCCGTTCGTTTTCGGAAGATTTCACTGCTTTTCTCAAGGCGTCCTGCTTTATTACATTTGCAACTTCTTTACATTGTTTAATCCTTACATCATTCAATGCTGCTTCTCCCCTGGCAGCTTTTTTCAGATTATCTTCCGCAGACTTCTTAATATGGTTCTCCTTAGCAATAATCTACATGTCAGTGGGAAGAATCCAGGATTCAAGATCAATCAACATATTGTTTTTAAAGTTATTTTCGCAGTTTATCAGTGCAAAAAACTAGCCTATATCGCAGAAGTAAGATAAATGTTTTTCAACCAATGTGCCACGAGTTTAAAGAATAGTCAGCATAAACTGCTGACTATTCTTTAGCACTATTCTTTATACTTCAGCATACTAATTGTGAATAGAAAACTGTAGTATTGTTCTTCATAGAGTAGATAGTTAAAAAAATATGATCCCATACTTAAATTAAAGATTTATAAAATATTCGGTTAGCTTAGTTTGTAAGAATTAACATCATCTGGGTAACATATATTTTTTACATTTTTCATGCAAAGTCTTAGCTACATACTCAAACAAACTCTACAGACTAAAATACATACGTCTTTGAAGACATCCGAATGCGCTGAACCCACTGAAGCAAGATTTTCCCCATAGAGCTGACCCAATTCTTCAATTTGCTCGTTTTTGCTCCTCAACCATTCAGCTTTGAGTTGGTTGGACACATTTTCAAGTTGTCTATTCTTTTCTCGTTTAACAGATACTACTATTTTAGAAGCCTTTTCCCTGGCTTGTTGCCTAACCTATTAAATAATACCAAGAGGAATGTCAGATTACAATTGTTATGCAATTTTGGACGATTACTACGCCGAAAATAATTGCAATACCTGATTTAATCTCCTCTTGCGACGTTCATCTCTCTCGGTTTGAAGTAAGCTTTCCACTTCACCAGGATTGAGAAACTTTCCAATAAATGTTGTCATGATTTCGACTAGTGTGGATAAAAAGGAAATTTAAAATGTCCACAAACACCAAATCAAGACAATTCAAAAAAGGAAAATGTTAAGTGCAACACTGCTGTTACCATGGTAACAGCCACAACCGTCATGCATTATGGGTCGAGTTGGCTAAACGAAGAAATTCTCGTCTATTTCAACCAATAGCAAAACTCCGAAGGGTCAAGGGCGAGGATGCTTCCGAAAGTTCCGAATTTCTCGGCCTGTGATTGTGCGTCTGTACAAGTTCCATAGCGAGGTAAAGATGTTGCTATCATTTCCTAAACGAAAGTATATTTAAAGATTTAGTCAAATTAAGGCACATCATGATGACTTCTTGGCGCTAAATAACCGAAGATACAATTAACAATTATTATGATTGAGTAACCACTGTAACTGTTTTAGAAAGAGGATATGTAGCCACGTATGCAATGTATACATAGTAGTATAGGCTATAGCAAATTTGCATTTTGCAAAATCCGAATTTTATTAGTAATATATTGTTGTTTATCAGAGCAGAACATAAAGACTCTTTGAATACCATATTAATCAGGAAGCTAGATCAACTGCCTTATAATTCTCAGATTTCTGTAAAGAATATAGTATATATAGAATATGTTGTGAAACTTTGCATACATATAACTGGACAGGTTTGCCTTGTCTTGGTTTCTGTAGAGGTCCCAGTGTTGTTCAATATATTTTAACTCATGGTACAAAAAAACATGACAAAAATTGTTATGGATTTTAAGGAAAAAATATATATTCTGTTTTTAAACATAGATCGTACATATGCTGTAAACTAATATACAATATTTATATTGTGTATTATACTGTGTATTCTGGGACAACATAACATGTCCCATCTTCTAGGTGTCATGCCTGTTTTCTACTGTGATTTTTTGACTGGGGCCCCAGTAATTACTAACTTAAATCTACTGGGCCTCGTTACTTATTCACATGGCAATCCCTAGACCCTTTACGGGATAGCCCGCTTTAAGATGTCTTTGGGCCCTTAAACATCACTCTATATACATTGGACACTCCAACAGCGTAGAACATGCACAAGAAGGGAGGATGTCCATAACGTGAATCCTAATTACTGTTACATCGTGATCGTTTGTATCGACCGTTATAAAATTGTCATCACTGAAATTTTACGTTTCAGTTCCAGTTGGCTTTAAAGAATGCGGCAGCTAAAAGGAGGACGCACTAAAGAGACTCGAAAGGAGAAGCGCGAGAGAAAATTGGAGAACATGAAGGCAAAGGAGCAGTTTATTTACTACGGTCTTCCAGTTCTCGTTATTGCCGTAGTGTTTATCGTGATGTACGTGTACGTCAATTCGAGACCGTCATCAGAAGAATAACCCATTCCATTTTTTTTGTTATAAATACAACGAACCATTCTCTTGGCATTCCAATACTTCCAAATGGAATTTGAAACTAAGGGAAGTATATGTACAAAAAGATATATTTTATATATAAGCAATAAATTGCTTGTTTAAAGGTTATATATATGTTGTTTCAAATTACTAATTTTCAGGTGTCACAATCGTACACGTAGACGTTATTTTTCAAAGATAAGTTTTGAATACTTTAGGCTAAAAGTTAAAATACACAAAAGAAATGGGAAGCAATGCCGAGTACCAGCTGGCCATACATATTTCCGAATAATCAAAAATTATGGATCGATATTATAATTTCAGAAAAAAATAATTAAAATGAGACTAAATATTAAACAATAGTTAATGGACGCATTTATCATTTGTTAAGTAAATAAACGAATTTATCTCAAAGAATGTTTGGATTGACTGATGGTAACATTACATGAATGCAAGAATCGCAAAATATGAGATGAACAAGGAAGTGCATTACAAAAACACTGTAAAAAATCCTAAATGTATTTACAATAAAATTTTGACCTACTCGAGTGCACTTTCAACAATTTCAACAACATAGTCTGAACAATAATGCACAATGAAAATTTAAGTGGAAAAAAGGGGGCCTGATCCAATAAAAGTTGTATTATGCTTTCTGAGAGCTTAAGTTTTGCTTTCTTATAGCAAGATGAACTTAAGTTTAAATCAAATTAAAGTCTTCCAGTAAGTTACAATGGTGTTAGTTCTGTATAAATTATTAGTACAGTTTCATATTTACTATGTAAAGTATATGTATATATACAAAACAAAAAAGTGCAATTAAGAGATGTTTGGTGCAAACAATGTTGAAGGGATAAATTATAGTTGGATTTTGAGGGAATGTAGAGGGACTAATATGCTATACAATAACACTTTCTAAAAATATATTTTGTTTCTAATCATGAAAAGGGGGAAATAACAATAACATGGAAAAACTGATTTCTCACAGAGGCATTGATTGAATGATGATGAATGAAATGAGATTGGCAATTGATCTTAGATTGCTGGATCAATGTTCAAACATGCACAAATATTTTGTATGCTCATGCAAAATGTGAATTTTTTTAAGAAAACGTAAAACGTTTTTGAGCTACCAAAGAGTGCAAAAACTCTTTTGAAGGAACAATCTAAGTGTAGTAAGATACTACTCTAAAGTCATCTTGACAGAACTTGGAAAACATAATTTGTCTTCAATAATAATGCCTCTGGTTTAATTTGTTAAGCCATTGTAAAAATAACATTTTCAATAATCAACCATTGGAGAACAGAAACTTAAGGGAATGATAATGTGACATTCACCATATTTTAGAATTTCAGCACAGAATAGAACGATTCATAAACCAGGAAACAATGAATCTAGTTTCACAAATTTTGATTTTGTAAGGTTTTCACGCTCTCAACTTTGAAACAAAAAGAATACCACAATTAATTAAGAGTACAGTAATAACTTTTTGTTGTTGTGATTTTCACTGTTGATAGTTTATGAATCGTTTTGGTGCAAAGAAATATTCACCAAGATCCACAATTGAATTGCAGACTTTACTTCTCACCTTTTTATATGTTTAATTATGGTTTCTGTTTATCAAACATTTCTCAACTAACCAAATTGAAAAGCTGATAACCAACCAACAGTCATTACCATTCATTCATTCAAAAACCTGCTTTTTCTCCTACTTTCGAATTCAGGGAGAGGGCTATGAAATCCCATATAAAAAAACACCAAATATGGTTAATGAGATAATGACCATGGCTTTTTATTTTTGCAAGCTTGGTACATAAATAAAACGTCTTGTGTGTTAACTTTAGTTTCATTATATCTTATAAAGACATTTTGCGTGAAAAAAAAAAAAAAAAAAAAAAAAACCAGCAGTCATTAGGAGTAGTTTTAGTGAACTTATTACTTTTGAAGTATCTCATTATAATTGCAATTGTTTTTTAAACACTCATTAACAAACATTCTTAATCAGCATTGTTCCATGTATCGATTTTATAATGTGCATAGATGGAGATGTAGTAATGCTCGTAAATTCCACATTGAATCGGTAATAAAAGTTAGTACCTTATGAACAAAAATCCCATGGAAACACCAGTAATGTAAATGTACTTTAATGCAAAATTACCTAGTATAGGTTCATATTGCTTATGTACCTCAGATATTCAGCTTCAGTAATGCACCATCAGTGACAGTTAACGACAGTAAACTGAAGATGGCATTCAACCAGGGCAAATGTCATACCGAAGAACAATGAGGAAAAAAATTGAAAAGAAGTACGGAATTGTTGACTTGTGCAGCAACCAACAATTGTCAAATTCCAAGTACTAAGTTTGAATATTTAGTAGTTGGCAATTCTACGCTGATAAAAAAAAAATGTCAAACGGTACAACTGTTCAAGACAGATAAGGCCATATCGCACCCAATTACCTAATCTTATTAATATAGGGGTGTGTTTTCTACGTTTCTCGAATTCGTTCTTTTAACCGCACACACGACGCATCACCAACTACTACTCCTAACCCTGAAATCCATCTCGTTTTCGATCAATTCAATTTGAATACATTGTACTAAGGTGTCATGGCACAGCATGCGACATGAAGAGTTCACTCAAAGCAATTGCTAGAGTTAAAAACGAAAGAAAAAACAACTTTCAAAGTGAAATGTTCGATGGAATAAACCTTGCATCTTCTAGGTTTGCCATTTGCTTATCGCCTATAAAAACTTGCACAGGCGAACTTAGCAAGTCAAATTCTGCTATAACACTTCTTCCGCCACACATAGTAAAGATGGATGGTTATGTGCAATTTGGTCGTGTTAGCTAGCAAGTCGTCCGTTCCTCCAAAAAAACTGATGGGAGGCCAAAACTTAATTATTATCGGCGATTACCATCGAATCGAATTCCTCCTCTTCGGATTCGCTTTGAGAGAAGTCCTCCTCATCAGAAGTTGCCGTGTCGAGTCGGGATGGCACAATGTCTGACGTCGAGGTCATGCTTGACTGGCGAGATAAGCGACGCCCGCCAGACTCGAGACTACGCATCTCTGAGTCTGTTAAGTCATGGGCATCATGTTGTGACATACTATCAGAACCTTCGTGAGTTCTGCAAATATAATTAACAATACAAAACGTTACAATACTACTCGATGTATCGAATATACAGTCAAACAATTAAGAAGTCCCATAGGATTAATGTAAACTTTTCCTAGAAAACAATGGGCCTCAATTTAATTGCTTTATAAGAGCATAATGTGTAAATGAATTGTAATTGTGTATAAGTCTAAAATCAGCAGTTAGTAAATGCTAGAAAAAAGAAAATGTTTAAATATGACTTACTAACCTGTTTTCAGATCCCTCACTTCCAGTTTTAATTCCACTTGGTCCAGCAACAATTGATGTCCCTGAAATAAGGGAAGAGGATCCTGTGCCTTTGGCCATGTCTACAAAACGTTAATATATAAAAAAATTACCAATCATACGCATGAGAAAAATTAAATGCATTGAGAGAATCTTAGCAATCTTAATTTATCTTTAGTATAAAAGCAAACACGTTATTAAAATATAAATTAAGAGTCAAAAGTTGAGTAGTGAAAATCTTAAAATAGGCATTATTCCTCTAAAGTTTACAATGATTATAATTATTTTACAAAGATGAGAATTCACAAAAGAATAATAATGCATTACTTACTGACAACATAGTTTTCTAGTGCTTTTGGCACCAATTTTCTTGCTTTTTCCAAGTCTTCTGCGCTGCAGTTACCTTTTTCTAATGAAAATGTCATCCCCATACGTTTAAGGACTTCAATATCATCATGTATTTCAAATGTGTTATTGAAATTGAACAGGTACTCCATTCTAAAATAAATCATACATTAATACAATATTTATGCAATATGGTTTAGTTATTTAAATCAATTTTCAAAGAAATTATCTTACTTGTCATTTGAGATACTACAATCAATAACTGTTTTTTTGCTTGTGTTTACAATTATAAACGGGAGATGAATTGAAGAGTTAGCAGTTGGTGCCCCATTTTTTTTTTCCAACTGCTTATTTCTTTGAACTAAGTTTTTGAACGCAATTTGCTATAAATTTAAATAAAACCAATCTTTAGTGAACGCGTTTCAATAAAACTGGCACATTCAGACAAGAACATAATTTGTTCCACCAACCTGCAATATCAGGTCGTGTAATTGTTGTTTCTTGACCGAAATACGTTCAATGCGCTTTTGTTTTTCTTGTTCGATATTTTGGCATTCCTGGGCAGAATTTGTAGGCAGCCCGAGCCATTTGATTTCTTTCTTTTCTTTAGAAATGATATTCATGGCCATTAAGACATTTAAGGCATCATAAACTCGCCGCCGAATATTTTTTTGATCATATGCCTGTAATAAAATATTATGAGACATGCCATTTTCCAACAGAATAAAGTAAGGCAATACGAAAATCATTCTTACCTGATCTGTAGGTGACATGCTCCTTTGTGGATCACTGAATTCTGCTACTAACTCGTCTGCAACCTCATTATATGAAGTGACACCTTTCTTTTGAACTTTCTCACATACTTTCATTGAAAAATGCCTCAAACCTTTTCCTCCTTTTTCTCCCTTCTTAGACCTTTTACTAAGAAAAGAGATAAAAAGAAAAAACTTAAGCTCTCGAAATAGATTACTGGCATGACAAACATTTGATACCATTAATGTACAGATTAACACAAGATGCTTAATTTAAGAGAAATGCATATAATCTTTGTTATCTTGATATGTATAAATTTATAACCTAACTGTACCATATGTTTATATGTACAGTAGATAATATGCACCCAATTAACATGTTTTCCCCTGGGATTACTGTAAATTCAAACTTTTTCTACAGTAAAGAATGAAATCGTTGAAAGCCTACTGGATAAAAATGTGTCTTACGAATCATAATCCAAATCTGATAAATCATGAGGTCTCTTCCCCGACCAACCGTGCGATTGATCAATTGTTGAACTTTGAGGCGTTTTGGGGCTGGCTGCAATATTAACCCGCTGTGGTGTCCCCAATATCTGCAAAGAAAAATAACATATACTGTAATTTATAACCTGGACCAATAGATTTGTTTTCATGTAATGCATAACACCACTTACCATGGGTGAATTGGCTATATGCAAAGGTTTTGGCAAAATGGCAGGTTCTGATTTGATTGGTGACATCTTTGATGCTATACCAGCATTCGTTACTGCAGCGGAATTGGTTACAACAGCAGCAGTGGTTACTGGAACAGCCACCATGTGAGGAGAACCTGCAACAAGACCACATTTTAATCTTCTGCTGCATCGAAATTTACAATTGGATATTGGATGAAGCCTGCCAATGGTTAATTTGGCAGTGATGAATTATACTGAAACTAATCTGACTATTTGCATACAAAATCAATTAATCAAGTACTTGGAAATCTTTCCTCATTCCTAAGTAGTGGCTCATTACACTAATGCACCCTGAAATAATTGATTGTTAATGGGAAGATCCAGCTAAATTAAGATACTAGTACTACTAGAAACTAGAGAACATGCCTATTATCAAGAATTTGATACTATACACAATACTAGCCAATTAAACTATGCATGCATAAACAACAGCTTCTAAATGCTCTAAATCACCACTTATTGCAAATTAGCTAACAACAGGTATAACAAACAGTGCCAAATTACTAATTATTAATTCGAGCACTATATCAAAGACTGTACAGACCACTAAACAGACATATAAACTTTAGTTATCGAGCACACTATACCTAATTACACATTAATGCTACATCAATCAAGATCATTTGGGATTTTGCAAGGATTCAGCAGGTAGACATTAATGTTTAAATTGCAAAGGAAACTTGAATTTTGCATACACATTTGATAATTGCAATAACGCTAACATTTCCCATATATATTACGTTTTAACCTCCGTTTGACAAAATAAGTGGCTTGAAATTAATTAAAAAAGTCGACCTATTTCAGTACCGTTTGTATTTATACTTTTAGGCCTTTGAAAACACATGCAGCTTCCTAATGGCTCAGGAGACTCTCACCCTTCATGACAGCATTTGAACTCGTCCAAATTTGTACGGTAATGCGCGATTAGAACAAAAACAACGACGCAACGCAATTAAAATTCACGTCAAAAACATCTTTGGCTGACCCAAACTATTCCGGTTGACTATTTACCGGTTAGGCAAACGAAAACGAGCGAATAACGTGAAGAAAACAGTAGTTTTGACCACACATTGAGTTCTCTCTGCTATCGTATCTCATGATGCAGTTATGGTAGCTACAGCCACGATTTCAATAAGGCTGGTTTGAAAAGTTCTTATCGAACCACGTGAAAAACTCAAACACAAACTAGACAATTTCAAAGTCTACACATTTTTCGTATGAATGGATTTAAAACAAATACACGTATCAGTGTATACACTACAGTGTCTTGAATAATATATTAATAATGTGACTAAAATAATGTGATTAAAAATAATTGTTTGACGAACGTTTTGTCTCCCCAACTGCCATTATATATAGCTATTTATGAAAACTGCGTAAGTACAAAGAAACATTATGTGTTCATATATCAGATCCTCAAAAAACAGTTTTCCCAACCCCTAATAAAAAAATGATACTCGTGTGGGAGTATGTCTTGGCATCAGTTACAACAATATTTAATAAATACCAGCAGCTGAGTTGAGTCAACATGGGAAATTAAAAACCTAGTCTTAAAGCCTCCCAAGGAATTATTCCTTCTAAAAACGTCTTAATTAACCATTGCGAGCATGTTATGAGTCAACTATTCACTTTAGTTGAAATGTGTAGCATTTAAGGAATAAGAAATTTATAAAATAGCAAACAAGTAATTTTGGTAATAAATAATGCAAGTTATCAAATGACGTCAGGATTAAGATGGTTACTTTGTTTACTTCACATTAATTGCAACTTGCATAGCGCTTATGTGATTTAATAACGCAATTATGCTCAACTTTGCAGCCACGAATCGATATATTTATGAGCAACTGCATAATTTAAAAAAACATTAAATAATTATGGGCAAAATATTTGTGATCGTCGCTCACAGAGCTCGTTAATATAGAGGAAATCCCCACAGGAAACGCCATATGGTTGGCACCAATTTTATGCAATGCTCCATGCCAACCTATAGCCTGACAA
Source organism: Julus scandinavius (assembly GCA_034696685.1). Taxonomy (NCBI): domain Eukaryota; kingdom Metazoa; phylum Arthropoda; class Diplopoda; order Julida; family Julidae; genus Julus; species Julus scandinavius. The sequence continues at coordinate 20,596 of JAQGAE010001458.1, forward strand.
AAGAAATTCCTAAATGGTGGATAAACATTGGTCCCAGCTTTGCAGGAGAAAAGAGTTCTTTCTGCTGCATACTTCTTTTGACCCCCACCCGTCTCCTCTCCCCTCTAGGATGGGTCACTGGCTTCATCTCAAACCACTCCTTAAATTCTCCAGCCAGAAGGGCACTTGCATAAGAAGGGTCTCTACAGGGTAGCCACTAATTTGGGAGAAATTCACACTGCCAACTTGATGCGCTTATAAAAATCTCCTTCGCGCTTTACAACCCAATATTTTGCATATGAATTCATTTTTATTCTTGTTGCATAATGTACTATAGTAATGTTGAGCATTCATAACGAACAATTGCCGACATCCCTGCTGAAACTTTGTGAACCTCCCTAAAATCCCCCCCCACGACAGAAGCATGAATGAAGGAAAACGTCATAAAAATGGCTAGCCATGGCGGGAAATCTTACTACATGAGACCGTGCTGACAAAATGATTACTAATGCAGGGAAATGTTGGACAATAGAAAATGAAAAACGGAATAATCTGTTGCCATATAATGTTTAACCAGTCCTTGCCATGTTAAGTGCTCATTAAAGGCCTTGGCTTAATCATTTACTGAATTAACGGTTAAACAAGTACAAGTTAAAGCCATTCCACAATGATTCCAAAGTAATCATTTCATCGTGACACTGTTATATACGAATGTTTTCGTGCGATTTCTTATATTTGTTGTTATTCAAATATTATTGTATATGCACACTAGCGTATACCTTTATCCAGATAAGTTTATTTGGTTATGCCAAATTAAGATTTTTCTTTCAAACCTACATGTATATTTAGCTTCCTGTTGTCATGCTTCATGAATTGGCCAAGCATAGATACTAAATATTTAATTGCAAATTTAAATGCCATGGTGTTTATAACCAATAGCACAAGCAAATAATCAACAAATACAGGGTAATGTGTCAAGGAAAAATATTTCAACTCGACATTAAAAAATGGTATCCTCAAAATTGCATATATTGAATAAAGCTTAAGAGTTGCCTGCATTAACTATTATTTTGATTAGGTTTATACATTCAATCAGTAAAACCCCTAACTATGTAGCATAATTAATCAACAAATGCATGAATTTACCTTGTGTTCCTGGTATTGTGCCCTGGACTTGAAAGGTTCTTAGCTGTCCTGTGGTATCAAAAATAGTGCCCTATTAAGAAAAAAAAAATATCAGTACAAGTTTACATTAAACAAGAGAAGGAAATATGACACTTCTTTTCAACCCCTTCAGCTCACAGCACACTAAACTAAGTGCTGCAAAAATAGTCTCGGCACACCGGTTGAAAAATACCATCAAATTATGTCAAAAAATATGTAATTTCAAAGGTGTATATATGGAAGTCAACTTTTAAGGTACCAAACTTTTGACAAAACCCAACCCCTTTCCAGCGACTAACAGGGTTCCCCCAGAAATAAAACTTTCCACTTCCTTGACTTTTCCAAATTTTAAAATAAAGTTCCCTGACCACCTTAGCTTTAACAAAATAGCGAAAATATTACATATGACATAGAAAGTAAGCTTATGGTTTTGTATAGTTTGGATTTATGTTATTTGGGTTAGGCTAAGCTTGCATTTAATATGGTGTGCCATAATAATCCTGCATTGATACTTAATTCAGCCTATCCCAAATAACCTAAATTCATACTATTTAACACATTTAACATCTGCATTTTTCAATGCTAGCATAGTATGTATGTGTGAAACGCATCGCAAGCCCATCAATGCTTACAATACTAGCTACTAAGCCTCATAATTTTAATCAAATATTAATAAGCTTACCGCTATTTACCAATACAAATTTAGAGTAAGAATTGCAACCAATAGTGCAATGCTGATAAAGGGGGAATTCCCTGTTTTTATGAACGCAGGTCTAACTGAGTGAGCAATCGCTTGACTTTTGTGTTACTTAACAGGAATGGGCATATATGGTTTGATAAGAACAACTCCTCTAGTACGTATTTTTCAACACAAGTCCATAGTACAGCAGGTATTTTTTTTTCCATTTCTACTGGACAAAAAGTGCAGCTGCTACTTATTTGATAAGATCTCAGCTAATTGATCCTTCCAAAACAGTTAATAATCACTTCCTTTAAAAATAAAAGTTAGTGTTTATTTTTTCAACATCACCATTGAAAAATGCAGACTGGACGCACACATACAGGAAGTCTTAAGCAGGTGCTGTGCATAGCACTTGTGAATTTGTGATACAATGGAATAAAGAGGCAGGTGGGCAAATAATGAAT
>JAQGAE010001459.1:0-22882 GCA_034696685.1 Julus scandinavius
TGCAGACGAAAGTCCCGGGAGGGTGCCCACACCGTTCAGAGACATTCTTCCCGGGAGTTAATCCAGCTACTGATCGATCACTTCCCGGGAAGTGTCTCTGAACGCGCCCATTAGTACATGTTGATGATGTCATAACTGCAGCTGAAGTAAATCAAGAACTGGATAAATTTAAAATTGACCTACAAAAACACTTTAAAGTCCAGAATTTTGGCAATTTGAAGAACTACTTGGGTTTGGTATTCAAGCATGAAGATGTATTTTATGTTCACCAAGAGGGGTACATCAAGAAAAAGTTTAATCAAATTCAACCTAACAGACAGCAAGCCATCAAACATTCCTATGGATCCAGGCTACTGTAAAAGAAATGAAGTTCACCAACAGTTGACAAATAAAGATGTTTATAAAAGGGCAATTGGATCTTTGCTATATTTGTCTACAAACACAAGACCAGACTTTGCAGTGGCTACATCAATTCTAGCCAGAAAAACTAGCAACCCAACAGATGCAGATTGGACAGAAGTAAAGCCAGTATTCAAGTTTCTAAAGACCACTATCAAGAAAAAGCTACAAATAGGTAATGGCCATCCACAATCGGGGTTGCCGGTTTTTGCAGATGCAGACTGGGGAGGTGATATGCAAGATAGAAAGTCAAACACCGGTTATTTAATGAAACGGAATAACAGCACAGTCCATTTGGCCAGCCGGAAGCAGTCATTAACAGAGGCCGAGTATATAGCCCTGTCAGAAGCCATCCAGGAAACTCAATGGATCAAGCAGCTGATTGAAAGTTTTAGAATCCATGTGGAGGAACCTATTCTGATTTAAGAAGATAATCAGAGCTGTATTAAACTCCTCACCAATCCAAAAGCAAGCCACTGAACCAAACATATTGATACAAAGTATCACTTCATTATAGTATCTTGAAAGTTACCAGATGACTGCAGACATTTTAATAAAACCTCTTAAAGCAGTTAAGCACCGAAAGTTTGCGGCAGATATTGGACTCTTATTGTCGCAATAACATTTTAAAATGAAATATGTTAGTGCAAATGTATTGGGAGATTTTAGCACCGACTTCAGGTGTGTTCCAATACAGGATAACTTGTTTGTATTAAAATGTTTATTCCTGTTCATGTTTAGTGTTTTTTAGGAAAAACGTTATGGGCAGCCAAATTTGAATTTTGGCGCCATTGTTTTTACCATGGGAGGCTATGGCACCCCAGTTTATTCATAAAACAGGTTATTTTGAAATGTTTTAAACATAACTCAAGATAAATGCATCTTGACACAGGCGTTGAAGTTTTTATCGAACATGATACCAAAAAATCAGTTTGTAGGCAGGATTAACACTAGTGCTCTACATTTGATATATGTCCTATACATCAAGGCGATTAATGCAGTGGAGCGAAAAGAAGCATTCATCATCTATAAAACCGACGCTTGAAAAGCATATGATACGCCAACGAAAAAACATAATTCAGAGTCTCCAAAAACTAGGAATATCCGACCCGGCTTTGAACCTATTTTTTAATTATTTAACAGATAGAACAATCCAAATCGTAGGTGATCCTGGGAGCATACAATACCCAACTCACAGAGGAGTTATACAGGGTTCCGCACTAGGGCCAAAACTTTACTCAGTGGTTACTGCCGATCTCTTAATGTTGACCTATGAGAATGAGATGTTCAGTTATGTAGATGATAACTTCTTGACTGCAGTTTCCCCCATTGGCAAAATTCCTGAAGTTAACCTAGCTATGAATAGAGACATAGAAACGATGCGCAGATGGTATGAGGTACATCAGATGAAGATGAATCCGGATAAGACCTGGCATTTAATTATATACAGAAATAATCCCAATCCTGATTCCTTGAACATACTGGGAATTACAATAGATACTCCCATCGGGTTCCAATCCCATATATCCAAATTAATCAATAAAATTCATAGTGTGACCTATTTACTTAAACGACTTAATAAAACCTTATTGACATATGAAATGACGATAATAATTAATGCAAAACTTATCCCATTATTGGCATATGGAAGTATAACCTGGGTATCTTCATCTAAAAACAAACTTATACGTATTAAAATGGCATATAATAGGGCAATTAGAATCGCTTATCGAGATTGTCCTCCATTACAACAGCTTGCAGGAAATATAGTCTTGTCCTTCGAGGGATTGATCCACAGCTCAGATATTGGAGTCTTGAGCGACGCATAGCGAGTTTCCACCCACCCTTTTCTCTGGATATCGCAACATTTAAAAAGCAGAATTGGCACTAGACCCTCCTCTTATCTAATGCTAATTAATGATAGGATCACGAGTAAATTCTTGGATAGATGTTTTCCTTATAGGGTTTACTCTATATGAAATAAATTATCCCTTGAAGTCAGTAAGGACTTGTTTGTCTGCTCTTCCTATGCTTGCATAAATCGCTGCAAGCATTGGAAGAAGAAAATCAAACAACTATTTGTCATGAATCCCTTATGTTGTCAAGATCCACTTCTTTGATTCATCGCCTATTCATGCATAATAGTTTATTGTTTTTAATGTAGATGTCGTTTTTTTTCTTTCTTTTTCTGGCGCAACGTTGCCCGCCCTGTACTCTTAGCGAGTGTTGAACGAGAAATAAATAAATAAATAACGAACGTTCAAAAACTATTGAACGTTCATATATGCATAGCAAAACAGTGTTCACTCGTTTATGCATATGTATTACACTTTTTTTACAGCTTCTCCTTAGTTTTAAAGTTTTTTTCCATGTGTTTGCCACCAGATGGCAATTGTGACTAGTGCCCTTTGCCCAATGAAAGGGCACCTACTGGAAATTGGTCCAAGAAGTCTATAAATAGTTTTGTGTTGCTTTTGTTCATTACTTCTTGTTCCAGTGGTCTTAACTTGTGAAGCTTTGACCTAAGTTTTGTAATTTCCAAATGGTTGCTGTAAACTTAAATAAATCAAGTTTAACTGTTACATTTCAAATCAAACACTTGTCAGTATTTGATGTAATTAACAAAGTTTCAGCATCTTCAATCTCAGAGAGATTTACTGGAAAATCTGCTGCATGCAGATGAATTCTACTGGATGGTTGCAGCTTTCACCACACGACTACAAAATATGTTAAAGTTGTAGCTTCATTTCAAACATTGAGGGGAGGTGTTATAGTGCAATGTTTTCAGTGCAGTGAAGTGTTGACAAGTAGCTGGCATCCCCTTCTGTGTAATTTTCCCTCCAGTTCTGTTGTTTATACCTTTGTTCACTTGTTGCAGTAAAGAGTACATGTTCAACTGTATTGTAAGTCTGAATACTTTTCAAAAGTCAATTAAGTAAACTGCAACCTGTGCACTCTAACAGAAGAATGGGATAAAATACCCAAATCTTAAATTACATCTTTGTATGAATCAATGCCAGATCGCGCATTTTCTGTGATTGCAGCCAAAGGTGGCTATACAAGATATTAATTTCATGTTTCGCTATAATGCCTCTATCGTTTTCTCTAACCCTTATTTGCAAATGTTGCAATAAAAATATTCCTGGTTTCGCAATTACCCCAATATTTGCATGTTTGTTTAATAACCCAAAGATGAAATCATAGCAATAGTATTATCTTAGTAGCTACCCTGTTTTGCCAGATATCATGGAAAAATGGGGTGCCTCTATTATTTTGGCAAGGACTGTATATTGATCGCTAAATACATGTAGCATAGCAGCGCCTTCATATAGGGGCACCTGCATCAAAGGGTTAGCTACTGAATCAGAATACGTAAATTAATTTTTTAAAAATCTACAATTTTAAAGTGAAAAATAACAAATAAAGTCATTTGATGATTTATTAAGGTATTTTAAGAAATTTTTATTTTTGTTTAAACTTTTTTCATTTAATTGTGAATGTCTTTGCAAATTTCACCCATTGGAAATGCTACGGTTGTATATCACCTTAACCCAGTGTTTAGAAACCATGTTGGAATCTGTATGAAGTATGACTGGTTGAAATAAATTAAGCTACATTTGTACAACTTATATATTTAGGCAATTTAGCCTGGCATAAGCAATAATAATTTACCTGTTAATTTTTTTTTAAATTCCTTAGAAACTTCTTTAACAAAAGTGAAATTCGAATTTTTCTAAAAATATGAAAAACCTGAGACTAAACATTTCTAATTAGGACTAAATGAGTTTTACATTATGTTCTGCAAGCAGAACAATCGTTAGAAATTATTAGCATTGAAAATATTGAAAATATTTTCATTAACAATTAATAATGAAATTCGTCAAATATTAAAAGTAAATAATGTTATTAACACTGCAAGGAATTTTGCCCTACTTCTTTCATTTCAATTTAACTAACAGTTTACCAAAAATGATAACATAACCAATCTACCAAATACAGGCGACAGGTTACAGACCTACCTCTTACATTGTCTCATCTTTAAGTTCCGCAAACCACAATTTTAGGGCGATTCTTCATCAGAAAAATAATAGTCTTTCTCTTCATCGTTCTCTGATTCATGGTCACTTATAGCCTCTATCACATAATCCTCCAAATCGGCGGTCAACTTGGGTAGTACTGGTGTTGTTGCATTGCTTATAACATTATTTTGCATAGTCTAAAAATAGATGCAATGAACTAAAATTAACAACTTTCTTAACAAGATTTTTAATTCTGTAAAATACTTTAAATTGAGGATACGTTGGCACGGAGAAAATATGGTTGCCACTTCCGAAAGTAATGGCAACCATATTTTCTAAATTTTAGACATTTTTATTGCAATCCTTTTTTGGGGGAAGGGGGTAGGCCATTATGGATGTCAGCTGATGATGGTATTTTTCAGTTTTTGGATTTTGTTTAATTGAGTTTTAAAGGTCAGCGAAAGGTCAGCGAATGGGCACCAGAAAAAAGATGTTCCCAGGTCCAAATGTAATTGAATTTTTAAAACCTCGGGAAAGTCTGGATTTATGCCTAACTTCGTGTTAAACACTAATTGTGGCAGGTGGAATTGACAGTAAGACAGGTGATTAGAAATTTATAGGATGGACCTTTGTACATTCCAAGAAATTTTCTGGACAACCTGTTATTAAAAAAATTAAAGGCGGCAATGAGGAAAGGGGGCCTGGATAAAATGGACACCAGGTGAACAGGGGTCAATTTTTGATGGAATTTCGGGGACGTCCTTTTTGAATGACCCCTATGGAGAATATAATATTTGGACATTATATAATATTCGAAAAAATACTCCACACGATGAACAAATCCCTATACGTGTTAATCAGTGCAAAAATCTGACCATATTTGGATTACCTGAGGGATAGAATGTGGTTTTCTTTTCCTTCTTTTATTAATCCGATACACGAGGTGATCAACATGTTTCCTGCAATGGATAATTTCAATAAGTGGATGAGATACTGCAATTATAGGATAAAAAAGCTGAATTTGAAACAAGAATCAAAGCCTACATATTCAAAGGTTGGATCAACTGGCCAATAACTCCCCCGCTGATGTCCGGTGTTTTCTTCGGTGTAAATGGTGATGGAAGTCCTCCAACAGATTTCGGAGTATTTATATTGGCTATATTTTCATCATCATTATCCGTAGCCACTTTTTTCAAAAACGAATTGTTCATATGCTGCAAAATAGTTTTAAAATTATATACGAAAAAAATGTTGCCTGAACAACTTCAATATTAATTATAATTACATTTTTTAAGTGAATTTAAACAATGAAATGCACATTGATTTCAGTATCGCCACCAACATATATATATATATATATATATATTTTTTTTAATATAAATTTGTTAATATATTTCAGAATATTTATTAACAGGTATATTATTATACCTCATTTTTAGAGATGTTTATATAGAGAAAAATGTGTGACTTTGAATTAATGAAATTGAGTACACCGATAGATATGTTCCGGAAAAGTTGGCCGTAAAGCAAAAAGCCATATAACGAATCAATTATTTCTCAGCATTATAAGTGTTATTATAAGCTTTTTTTAAAATTTTGTCAGCATGTTAAAAATAAAAGTTTATCTTAATGAGAAGAGTGTTGTGAAATTTAATTTAACAAACAGTAATTATACAAATTAAACTATTTAACATCTGAATCACGTTCAAATTGCAGTGTTTTATTTAAAATAAAAGTCAAATTAATTTGTTTACAAACCAGTGTCGGTACACTTGCTCGAAATGGAGTTGTTGACAAAAAATCGTCATCATCTTCATCCTCGTTATGTTCTCTAATAAATCTCCGAATGTCTTGTTCATAACGTAAAGTTCCAGGGCGGGCCAGCTTTTTCTTTATCTCTGGAAAGGCTGATTTTTTTATGGACCCTTTTCCAATTCCTAAGCAAACAAGAAAGGTCACAAAATTAGCTAGATATTATTTAGGGCGTTAAATATATTGACCATGACAAACTGTTCTTTGTTTTTGAAGTTTATCAGTAACAAATAATTGCATTCTATGGTGCAGACATCACAGAAAGATGAAAAGCAACTGCTTGTTCATCATATATGAACACAAACTATCCTCAATTTTAAATTTTGTTAAATGTGAGCTTAGAAAAAATTGTTATAATCAAATAACAACAGTACAAAAGACAAATTGAATGGAAGAAATACAATATATATATCAAATTGATTTGGCTTGCACCTACTTGCACATGGGGTAAGTGTGAGGCAACTGTCTTCCAATGACTGATCACCATCTGGAACAGAAGATGACTTTTTTTGTTGATATGAGGGCTTGCAGGATGTAGGCTTCTTTTTAGTGATTTTATCTTGATCGATGACCTTCTCTTGAATGTTTATCTGTTTGTTAGATGCCTTGTCTTGAATGGGCTCAGGTACGGCTGTCTTCCTTTGCAAATCAGGTCTCTTTAAAATGAGTTCGACTTGCCTGGTGTTCTTTTCCTTCTTGAGATTAGGTTGTGTTGTGGGTAAAAGAACTGAGGATTTTATTTTTATCACTCCATCCTGACCTCTGTTCGTTTCCAATGTGAAACCTGCTTTGTTTAGTACTTGATTCCTGGTTTTAGCAATTTCCAAAATCAGCTTCTCGTTCTGGTTATTTCTTCTGTTACGTTTAGGAAGAGGATCATCGTGCACATTTTTTCTTTTAGCACACTTTACTGGCACACTATTAAGTTTGGAAGGGAGTTTATGGTGTGCACAATTATCTGGCAAGCTTAGATTTATACGAGCAATAGCAGATTTTTCTAGCCGGGTGCTTTTGCGTGTACTTTTTTTTTTGTGTACCTCTTTGAACTCCGACAATGAGTTACGTTCTACTGCTATTTTATTGTTTAGTGAAACGTTCACGTTTTTGTCAGGCTGACTTTGTTGTCGCGTCACTTTTCTTGAAACAAGTTCTTCGGACATGCTCCGACTTGTCAGAAGGTTTTCTAATGGTTTGCCGCACATTTTTAAAACATTGGCATCCGGTGAAATTGTCCGTGCTTCGGTCTCGGAACACGATAGTTTTCGCAGGCATATTCTAGGTGTTATATTTAAAGATCGTTCCTTCGGAGCATTTACCAAAGTATTTATTTTCGGAGCATAGTTTTCCTTCTGAACGACAACTTTACTTTTGGTGGAATATTGCTGTAAACTGCGATGGTTGATGGAACGCCGTTTGGACTAAAATGGAGCAATATGACATGAAAACATTAAATGGCGTCATTCTTTGAGTAATTTTATCCTAGAATAACTCTCAAGAAAATATTTAATAACAAAATAAGCAGGTACTTTTCTTTGTGTTTTAGGCGGCGATTCAACAATCGCATTCCTCTTATGGCTTGATTTCCTGAGCCTATTCTTAATTTTGTTGATTGAGTCTTCAGAATATTTTTCCAAAAATCCAGTCGAGATGTGGAAATCCCCATCTTTCTGCCAAATTACTCGCTCACCACGCCAGGATGCCAGCCGAGGAACAACAATTCTACCGCTTCTCGTTCGGTTGAAGCTTGAAGTATCGAATCTCGTTGTCTGCAACTCTAAACAGGATAAAGTTACAATAAATATACGCGTGACGGAATGTTCAGTTGATGCACCACACTTTTTTTTAGCGGATTATCAAGCTAATTATTTTCTTGAATTGACCCTTTGATTTCTGAGATATTGGAAAAATATTTTCTATATAATAGGAACAGCAGGAGAAAACATTGAAGTATATCATGCCATTGCAACTTCCACCTACCACCCATATTTGAATCGTCAGGTTTGTTCTCAAAAATGTCACAATTTAGTCGATCTTCCCAATCTTCTGGAAAGCCATTCCAAAAAGCATCCACAAGTTCATGAGAAACACCTATGAGAAAATTCACTTTTATGGATTAAAGACGAGGTAAAAATTAACATCAATGATTAGGAATGCCAGCTAACCGTGCTCAAGTGACTCATTGGCATCTATGGAACCAACAAGTTCGTATACAGAACCAGAATGTGTACACAATTGCCGAGCAGATAGTCGAAATTTGATACATGAACTACGCCATAATAAATCTGTATTTCTGCAATAAAAAAATATATATCTTGAAAATAAGTTATGTTATGAAAAACGTTTAAAACAAGATTTTCACCTACTCTAAATAACCTTCTATGAAAATTGATCCTTTGCTAGTCTGTCGCAATGCCCACTGTAATAACTTGTACACCTTGGGGGTTTCTGTCTAAAATATTAACAAAAACATGACTAGTGAGGAATTATCGTATCTGCAGTTACTGTATGCTACATTTTCAAAATATAAATCATAAATTTTATATGTATTAGCTAGAGAACTGTTAGGCGATTTAGCATAAGCTCATAATTGATACAAGCTTAATATGCCAAATTGCTGTGACTTTTATTCAATAAACAACATCACATTTAGGACTTATATCACCACCATCAATTCGTGCACCCTACACCGTACTTACAAAGCCAGGCTAAAGGTGTCGAAAACTAAGTGTGCCTATGTCGAACACGTACCTCAAATTTTGCCATACATTACATCTCGGTTAAATAACTGAACAAGAAACTGGAATCGTTGTACACGAGCGAGTTTAACACTAGTGAAGAAAAATAGAAAATACAGATCCCGTGGTCAACCAAACGGCTACCTTTTTTCAAACTCAAACCGCCGTATTTAAAGTTTTAGAGGATTAGCGTTCAGCAAGAGCGCTGTAACGCCATTTGAAATCGCAAACAGAGGCGGGAAATTTAAAATTGATTTTAAACTCAATTAGGTTCAAACTATCTTTGCCAATTGTGACAGATTACAGCACTTCTTAACTTCTTGTCTTAACGTGCTATGATGTAATCGTTATGTTATCAATAATCATAAACAAAGTATTCAAAAATTACTGTCTATTACATTTTATGGAAAAACTTCCAAGCAAGCATAACATATTTACTCGTGCATTTCTCACGCCAGTGTATTAATTACCCCTCCCTCAACTTTTAGGAATTTTTTGGAGAAAAAAAATATATATTTATTAATTCCCGATAACTTATAGATTGTGCATAGCAAACTTGAACTAATAATTTTCATTTAAACATCATGACTACTTAACTGATCCATGGCAATGTTCTACATCCAGACATTGTTCATTTCATCATCTTGTTGTTGAAAATTCCTTCAAGATTCCTTTAAGTAGAAACTATCATTAGTAAAATAAATCAAACAAAAATATATGTTCACTATTGTTTTATTCTTAATAATAAGAATAGCATTTTGTGCAAGAACATTTATAAAAAAACTTGATCAGAAATTTGCATAAAGATCACTATCTTTGCTTGGCCTAAATCTGATGCCCTTTGCTGATGTTTCACTTGCTTATCATTATTAATTTCTTCCTAGCAGTAAGTCTCAATTACATAGGTAATTCACTAATGAAGCTGAGGTAGTTAATATGCATAAGCACTTGTTTATCAACAGATCAAAACATGACTCTTGTGTAAACGCGAACAATCCATCAATGTATATATTACAGTGGCTGGTTGCATGGGACTTTGTTACCATCATCAATGTATAAAAAGTAGGTGTAAGGATACATTTTAAGCAAGTTATTCAATAAACAATCCTACAAACTTTAAAAAGACATTCATTTTGTGAAAACTTTTTGCATTAAAATTATTTTTGTTGCTGATTACACCATATGAAAAATTAATCTTATAATACACTAAAATATAGCAACTGTTTGGTTGTATAACAATTTTTACCAAATCACAGACTAGTAGCAGTCATGACGAATTTCCCTTTAGCAATTTTTCGACAACTGAACAATTTTGAAAAAATAACATCACAAAATAATCAAAGACTCCCACGAATCCATAACATCCAAGGGTATCATTAATTAATAAAACATTCGTATTATAACTCCTGACTTTTCAGTGGTGCTCAGAATTCCCGATTTTCAAGGCGACTGGACAAAAGTTTTCATAAAAACAAAGATGGGAATTACGATTAACAAAGACAAATACAACCAACCAGAAGATATTTCTTAAGAAATAAAATCATTGAAGAGTGGCATTTTAGAGATTAAACTATGAAATGGATCAAGCAGGACCATCTACAAAAAGTTTACATAATGTAAGAAATATTTCACAAAAAAAGATCATTTCAGAAAAATAATCTTTCTGAAACGAGAAAATTCTCATAAAGTAGATCAAACAGCAAAGGGAAAATGAAAACAGATGGCATCCGTGATGAATTATTATATACAAATAAATAATAATGTACAGAACTAGTTTTGATAGTACTACTGCTATTCGTGCATGCAGTTACAACAAATAATAAAATAATAATAATAATAATAATAATAATCACAAGGAGCTGTGAACTGACCCAGCTAAAATTTCACAAATGATACCGCGTCCACTAACTTGCGTCGAAATTGTTCGTGATCGAATAGATATTCAGTCGTTCGTAGGGTGTCGTACAGCGTTTGTGGCTCATCTCTGGCATAAAAAGTGATCGGTATGGAATTCGGCAAGGAAAGTCGATTTGGATAAATATATAGTATATATATATGTATATAAAATAAGTAAAATACAATGTCCAACAATATGCACTAACAATACATGACTTTGCTTCTAAGCATACACAATAAATGAAAATTATGACTTGATGGCAGACGACTTTTACCATAATATATACCTCGATTTGAAAATAATAAAAAAATCTTCGTATTAAAATTTCTTTCAACGGCGATACAAAAAATAGAAAAGTTCAAACCTGAACTTGCGCTTCATTTAAATTACACATAAATTATAGCAATCGGGTTGCACGAAAAATAAACTTCGGCATAGGGGGTAAAAAAACATTCCGCAGGCACACAAACGCCGAGTGCAAAGCGGAGGAACGATCGATTAGCACAAATTATTAATCGAGAGGAATGGTAAAAATAGGCCAGACATCTAAATCGCCTTCTTAAAAATAACAGCTAGCTACCCATATTGCATAAAATGGGTGGGTAACATTGGTCACTGAAGGCGACCAACTTTGATTGGTCATTTGAAAACACCTAAGCTAATGCATAACTCGTGTCAACATTCTACAACAACCCATATCAATGCAAAAAGAGATGAACTTGTTCCAATTTGGGCAAAGAAACAGATACAACCTAAACACCGGAATTTCTCAATTATGAAATACCAATCTAGTGCTTACAATTTTTTGTCATAATTTTGCAGAAAAAGACATGCTGAAACTTGAAGCTAGCATTGTTACCATTACTAAGATTTAGATAACTGAACAACATCTTTAAAAAAAATCATTCAAACAATGCTTTTTCATTTTCTCCCTAGGATCTTTTTGACTGGTGGGTCTTTCATGGTACAGATGGCCAATATAATATATGGTAATTTGTATTCATTTCACTTGACAGGGAACACTTTCTTGGGTGTTCCTAACTTTTTTTTTCATTTTTCAAAAATTCTTTAAATGATATATTAGTTCTACTTTTTTTTTTCAAAAAAACAAACAAACAATCCAATTGAGCATAAAATGCTTATCATACATATTATACTAATCGATGTATTTTCCAGAAATTCATAATAAGTAGCGGTGCACACTTTTTTAAGTGTTTATTTCCAGATTTGATCAAAATGGTTTATGCAAACCCAGGGTTGCCATTTTTTTACAGATTGGTCTTGCCTGACTTTTCCTGACCATTATGGTAATTTTTCCTGACTTTTCCTGACATCTAAAAATATTTTTCCTGACCATATTTCAATAACTTGACAAAACTAATTTTAAAAAATGTACAAAGGCTAGCACAATTTTCGTTCCAACTGAGACTTCTTTTAAGCAAGCAACAGTATAATGTCAACAGTATAAAGACTTATTTTTGCCTGACTTTGCCTGACGTTATTTTTCTTGACTGACTTTTCCTGACTTTGCAGAAACAGGCAACCCTGAAACCATGGTTTTTTCTAAAAGCAAGACATGCCTGCCAGTAAAGGAGTGACGACAAGTGCTAGCACTTGCCTTCCTTTTGGTTTAGCACATCAAAGCCTTAAGAACGTTACTGATAGCAAATCAGCCAGACCCTTAATCTTCTGTTCAAATCTGCACAATGTTTATCTCAGCTGAATGAATGCCTTTTTAACAATTTCAAAGAGTTTGGTAACCATGTGCTTATTCGCAACCGCTCTTAAATTATTTGCAGAAGGGGATATAGAATGAAGACAAATTTTACAACTCTGCTACCAGTCATTCCAGAGCCAGTTCATTTTCAAGCTGGAAAATGCATCAAATTTATCAATAGTACGGTTAAAAATAGTGTAGTGCTCATTATCACATTGTATCTTAATAATAATTTAGGTGGCAATCATTTCATTATTAAGAATAGGCGTGCCTAAAAATTAAAACTTAAGGATTGCCATGCAGATGGATGGTAGACGACAACATGGGGGAGGGTTTGTTCACACATAACATACACATGTATAAAAATGAAAAACTGGGTATACCCAAGCAGTGAAATCAGAGCGAAACAAGCTTGCTGGTTGGAGTGATTGTGTCTGGACTGGCAAGGTCACTACCTGACGACCTTTGTTGCGAAGAGCAGTTGGGAATCAAAGGTGTCAATCCGGTACCGGAGGAGATCGGGGTCAACCCCGTGCCACCTTCCATTAACGCGTCATAGTTGAATATATCTTTGGAGGGCGTGGAGATGACGATGCCAGTTTCTTCAGTCATATTTAGCTTCCCGCAGTTGTGACCACTGCTGCTCGTCGCAGCGGAGGTAGGCACGGCTGAATGGGGGCGAGGAGGAAGAAATGTGGAGGTCAATTGCAATGTTGTTGGACGCTGAGCCACCTTTGCTGTCATGTTGTATGGAGCCTGTATAGATGGCTGCTGCTGCTTGGTGGTGATGCTAAACGTTCCGGATGTGCTGCTAATAGAGGAAGATACAGAAGTGGTCGAAGATGTAGTACAAGATGACGAAACTGAGATGTTGAGCTGGGAAAGAATGGGTTTTACGTCGGACGCATCTTGATGATTAACGCGGCCAACGTCTTGATTATGGTTATGCTTTCGCAGTTTGCATACCAATTTGTGTGCCTCCAAGATGAACTCCAATTCTTCTTTTTTGGCAGTTAACTCTTGAATTTCGTTCACCATGTCTGCGCGCTTTCCATCCAAAATTTCAGTTTCCTGTGTAAAAACAACAAAAATATATTTATATTATTCCTATTACATTTATTAACACATTATTAGACTATTATATTTGTTATATACAGCACGCGTAAAACGTTTAACCCTTTAAGAAGTCGAATTTGTGCAGTCCCGAAATAATCCCCATAGAATTAATGTTAACTTTTCTTTTGTACAATGTTCCTCTGCTTAAGATGTTTTCCCCGAATAAGAAGTCTAATCTCACCGACCCAAAAGTAAAATTGTATTGTAATTTTTTTCGCTTAACAAATTTTTGCTAAAAATCAATCGTCACAAAGGAAAGAGTAGAAATTTTGCCAATGGAAAACGTCAATCGTGACTTTAAAAGTGAAAGCTTATTCGATCGATCAGAGTGGAATTTGTAAAACAATTGAATATATGGTCAAAGGACCAATGATGAAACAGGAGTGTCCGGACAAAATCACAACGTATAATTTCAAAATCTTAGGTTAGTTCAAGTTAGGTAAGTTTGAGCTCATGTGAGCATTGTCTTTGCACGCATTTGTCCTAAAACCCAAAAAAGTACAATTCTCTGCTGGGAAGTACTCAATGTAATATTAACAGAAAAAGTTCATAACAAGAATTAGCTGTTATCTCCATATAGTTAATGTACCAGTGACGACCAAACAACTTTTACTAAACCTTTCCCATTATACAAGTTTTCCTCTCTTAAGTTTGAAAATTCCGGTCTTTAATGAAATTTAAAAAAATTCAATTATTATTACAAATAATCCAGTTTTACAGTCAAATTGATAGCTGCTGGAAATAAAGTATAACTTGATTTAGAAGAATGAAAATCCTGCTCAACAGGCGAGAATAAAAAAATTTCATGAACTTTTGAAATATTAAGTTGTAGAAATTTCTAAAAAAATATGCTATAAAAATAATGTGTGAATACTCACATTTATATATTTTTTTAACACGTGTTACAAAGGACAATAAATATTTTTTGTTTGATTGAGAAATCTAATAAATACATTAGTGGCATTGCAAGAAAAAACTAATTATTTCCTATATTTTTGAAAAGAGGACATAAACCCTAGTTCTAAAACAGTAAAATCTCCAGCAATTTTCTATATACTTAGACCTATTTTTAATAAGTATATTGCAAAACATGAAATTGCGCTTGCATTTGAATTTTTTTTCTTATTTTCCATATAACTGAGCGAAAAAAAGTTCATAAACCCGACAAAAAAACCCCAAACAAATGAATAACTGAATTTTTCATAATTTTCATTCACTGCATTTCATATCTGCAATGGAGCAGGAATAAAAAGCATTACTGTCAAGTTTTCTTTTCGAAAGGTTACAAATAGTATTTTCACTAAAGTTTTCAGAAACATCCGCAAGTGCGACTTCTCAAAAGTATCGCTTTCAATTGGTAAAATTATACTTTCATTCACCCACTGGTTGACAATTTTAAGAAACCAGCATTAGATTACCTACTATGAGCTTCTACGAATCACTTTGGCATTGACTCTGTTCATGCCAAGCTTCTGTAAATCTGCCAAAAGTGAAGCGACACGATTCTCCGAATTTCCGCATATTGCAAAGATTCAATTAGAATATAGATGAAGTGCCAACTTTTCACCTCCGATAACTTTTAGGATTGCCGTTAGGCTAGAGAGCTTAAGAAAAGTTAAAAATCATACAAAACAAAACTTACAGTTATGAGACAATTGGTGTGATCAAGTCTGCGCTTGCGGCATCTTGCAGCTGCCAACTTGTTGCGTTCACGTCTAACCCGTCTCCTTTCCTCCTCTTCTGGTGACAACTATATCAGAACAAAAAATAATTCAAATCAGCATATGTAAGATTATTGGCACGTTTCAAAGGTAATAATTTAGTTAACAACTTCAAATTAGTGAATTCAAATGGACGACACAGAAGCTTTTGTCTGCAGTACACTTGTAAGGTGGTAGTGTTGTATTGATATGTCATTCCATACATATGGTAAAAAAACAAATTTCGACTAAACTGTATGCTGAACAGTATATACATCCTGTGACTAACAATTCATTACAGTCGCGATGAGTTAATAATATGTATATCCATCACCCCCTGCGATTTCTGCATACCGTCTGCATATCGTCATTGCTAACAGAATTTCTTTTACAGGAATGTAAACATATTTTGGCCGCAACATACATGTATTTTCTTTTCGCAGCATAAACTTTGCCATTTTGGACAGTGCACAATTTACACAATGGAAAGCAAGAGTGTAGCATCCTTACTTCGGTCAAAAGTCAGCTCAACTTTTGTGCGAATACAATAGGGTCCTTCACACGAGTGCTGGGAACCTCAGCCGGAAACGCTGTTTGTGAACCATTCAAAAAAGCACGTCCAAAAAATTGCTTCAAAAATAGTGGAAGAACATGTGGCAAGGAAAGTGGTCAATTTTTGAATGAATTTTGGGGACAATCTTTTTGAATAGCCCAAATCAGCCACTCCGGCTGTCATCCCCAGTTCTCTCATGAAGGACCCTAGTAGAGATATTTACACAACAGCTAGTAACTCCAGGCAGAGACACTGTCCATAAAATTCAGTTGAACAAGGCCCAACGAAAGTTTAGGTTAGTTACTGTCTAAAATAATTGTATATCACTTTTCTAACATTCCATGCCTACTGCTGGAAATACATTGCCAATTCAAAAAAAATGAAGTTGAAGGATAAATACCTACAAAACCCTACAAAGTAAGTATGCACTGTTAAAGCAAATAAAAATCCTTGATAACACATTACTAATGATCGGCTAATCGCCACCAGTGTCAAAGGTAACATTTTCAACTGTTCATTAACGTGTAAGTCAGGGGAGTAACCTATCTAATCTAGCAACTATCTTTCCAGAATTTTCCATCAATGATGTTAAAGGATTATCATGACACCATTTTGTTCTGCAGAAAATAATAACATTCGCAGCTTCAATTTAATCCACTTTGGGAGGAGGAGGAGGAAGAAGACTTGTCAAACCTCGACATTTGCACCATCACATTCACAAGTGTGGATATTATTTTTGCATTGCACATTCATAAGTTTGAACTCGTCACCCCTCTTCAGGCGTTCACCACAGCACAATGCACTGCCGCTTTACCAACAACATCGATGGCAATGGCATGCCCCCCAAATAGGGTAGGCCACCGATGCATTCGAAATGACCTAAAAATTGCAAAATGCAATCACTTCAAATTTAATTAAAAAGAGTGACCTGG
Source organism: Julus scandinavius (assembly GCA_034696685.1). Classification (NCBI taxonomy): domain Eukaryota; kingdom Metazoa; phylum Arthropoda; class Diplopoda; order Julida; family Julidae; genus Julus; species Julus scandinavius. The sequence goes on from JAQGAE010001459.1 coordinate 16,881, forward strand.
CGTGCGCAATTACGCGCTGGAAGCCAACATGTTCAATTTCGTTTCTTACCCATAATGGGAACACGATAAAAGGCACTATATATCGCATTGTACCTAAACTGTCAAAAACGTTATCATTATTCCTAAAACCTGCCTTTGGAATAAAGAGGACCTGACTTAGGTAGTCGTTTGTGGACCACACCAAGACAAGCATTCCGTTACAAAAACTTCAGGTTCGGGCAACACTAAAAATTGTAGGTACTCTATCTCTATATTGTCTCTAAACAAGGGATCATTCAAAAAGGACGTCCTCAAAAGGGGGGTAGAAGTCTGCTGGCATGTGGACACCATGTGGACAGGGAAAATCATTTTGGACGTCCACTAATGATGATAATTTTCAATTTTTTTGACTTTCTGTGTAATAGAGGAGGTCTACATTACGTTTAGCGCCCTTTGTGGTAGTTTCAGGAAATTTCCTGGGGGGGACAGGCCAAAAACGTGTCATTGAGTTACACGTGTTTTTTTCGCTCTTTAAAAGGGTTTTCAAACATTATGAAGAGGAATTGTTGCGTTCCATGTTGTAAAAACAACTTTAGGAACGTCAATTCCAAGATTTCATACCACAGGATCCCTAAAAACTCCAATACAAGAAAGAAATTTATTGTATGTATGCAAGTGAAACACTTGGTTACATTCAAATAAAACGCCGTTTTGTTTAAATAAAATGGTTTGCACGTGGCCTATACACGTTCTCAGAGTGGAATTTCCACTCTCAAATTTCAAAAACTTACGTTAAATTTCCCAATTATCACAAAAATCCGTTCCTAAAAGAGCAAAATCAATGTAAATGCTATATGGACGACGCTGGGCTGTCCCCCAACAAATTTGGCCACTAGAGGCGCTCATGCATGGCACATGCGCCGTTTTGTAATGTAGACCTCTATTGAATTTTAAAGATCAATGTAAGGGGAAACTGACACCAGCTCCAAATGTACATACTTGCATTTTTAAAACCTCAGGAAAGTGGAGAATTATGCCTAACTTTGAGTTAAACACCAATTTTATGCCGACATTTTCTTTAGAGATCAGGAAGTTTCTGCAGGCCTGACGAGAGGGGGGGGGGAGGGGGAAAATACCCCGGGCCCGGGATTTTTAGGAGCCCGGGCCTTCGGAATACGAGTGAAAAAAATTTTAAATGTTGAAAATGACCTTTTGAAATTGTCATGAAAACTGAAAAACGCAAATTTTCTTTGGCAAAAACGCAAATTTTCTATGGTAAAATTGAGGACCATATATCCCCCCCACCCCCCAAAATGTGATGACATATACGGCCTTGCCCTCCTCTCTTTCCCCCGGGCCTGGCCCTGGCTCTCGGCGCCCCTGAGTTTCTGTTAATCTGAAAAACCTGGAAAAATTTCGTGGAATTGGTAGTGAGGTGGGTGCTTGGAAATTTATAGCATGGGCCTTTGTATGTTCAAAAACATTGTCTGGAAACCCTACTTTCCACAAAAAGATTAAGGATGTCTATGAGGGGAGAGGGGTTCTGGCCCACTTCTGGGCTAAAGTGGACACCATGTGGACAGGGGTAATGGGTAAATTTTGAAAGGAATTTCGGGACATCCTTTTTGAATGGCCGCTAAGATGTATACCGATACTCGAACGGCCTATGTACAAAATGCGAAACTAGGGCGAACCTTTATAAATAACGAGCCATTCACCTGTTAGTTATCGAGAATAGCCATGATGGTGGATTCACGTGGGCTTTATGGACAGAGCTTTAATTCAAAGCGGGCATTTTTTTGTGCGTACGGCAATAAATATTTTCTCTCGTTAATAAACCCGAAACAGGTGGGTTCGAATACAGTTTATTTGCAAAATTGGCTTTTGTGATTTGCTTTTTGCTTTTTGCTTACCGCAAGGCCTAAGCAATTGTCCCCATTTAACCAGCCGATAAAAGTGGCATTCCATATACGCACCTCGGTCATTTATTTCACGCGCTTGCCATGCAGGCCGAGGATTGGTTTAATGGATTGCGGTAAAAAAGTTTGCCGCAAGAGCAACCCAGACAGTATTCAATACATTTTTTTTTAGAAAAATTGTACAAATTTTACACGCTTTTGTTTACTTCGGAACGCTTGACCTGTACAGAGATTCTCATTAAAAGTAACGATTCCCGTAATCTCGAAAAACTAACGGTTGGCTGCACTTGCCAAGCACAGAAATATCAAAATTTTAACCAGTTGTGCACCGTTAAGTAAAGGTGCGTTTTCACGTGAGAGAAACTCGAGATGCTCTCTACAGCAATTCTCAATGAGAGATGTCACTGATAGCATCTCGCAAAATATGAACCATGTTCGAATTTTGAGAGCAGCTATCGAGATGCTTATGTTTCGGGTATTTTAATGTTTAAAGCTAAGTTTGTGAAATTTTGTGGAATACGAGATGTGAAGAGTAACTCTCGAGAGTTAATCTTACGTGGAAACGCACATTTAGACCTTTACAACCCCCTGATCTGCACATACCCAGAAAACAGAATGAACAGAAGTAGTGTTTTTTTGTAAATAAACCAACACTAAAATAAAAAATTAGTTAGATACTATTACTGGTACATTTGTTTACATGTATGCAAAAACGAAATTCAAAAGAATTTACCAATTAACCCCAAAATATAAAAAAATGTCAAATTCCATTGGCAAAAAAGTATTGGCACACTTTCTGAAATTCACCCCAAAATTCATTTAACAATTGATCTCCTGTCATTCTATTCCTGGGATGGAAAGACACCGTTTTTGAAAGAATTTTAAAATTGCGTTTTATTTCATTCCAGCATGAACAAATTTGCCTGTCACGAATTTTGGTTTAATCAGCCAAATTATCCACTCTTTATCTATGTGCCATGTTCATCAAAAAAAAAAAAAACGAAAATTCAGACGAGTTTTATCGCATGCAGATTAGAATTAGTTCCATGGCCATCCCTAATTAATGACAACACTGTCAGCATGCGAGAACTTTGTATTTGAAAAAATATTTACTGTGTAACCAGATATCTGAAAGTGTAATTATGTAAATTTGTTCAGCAATGATTCAACATCGATTTGACCGTGCCAATCTAACCACAGCTTCTGGAGCACCACAGACTTCCATAACGGGCCTCTTGCACATCAGTGCTGGGTTTGGCAACATTACTTCCCATGACTGGAAACACGGCCTTGAAAATTCTCATGATTCATTGCAGACTAACCCTAACACTTTGCAATCCTAAAATTTCCTCGAAAGTATAACTCACGTTTGATTTCTTTACAATTTCACTGCTCCAAAAACGTTTCCAATTCAATAGCTACACTTCAACTGCCCTAAATGTCGACTCAATTGATACAAAAATCCACCCATTGCACTCGATGCAGCCAACATCTTGGATATTGTCCTCCCAACTGATTTTAACAGATATTCTTGACCCAATTTAGGATCGAATACATGGTGGCAAGGATAGCATTTACCGGTGATTATCTTTAAGAAATGTCAAATCTGCAACAGCACAGCAGCATACTCTAGTTGAACAAAGTTCGCATCATCTATTCAATCTGTCCATTGATCTATTTCTACACAGACCATTAGTTTTCCCACAATTATTGATGCAAGTCTGTTCCATACACAGGTGTTCCAATTTTGGAGAAAAAATGCTAATAAATTACAGGGAAGCCACTACTCAATGGAGAACTAAAATCTTCCACATGTGTTCAATTTTGAGTTTTCCCATTTTTACTTGAAAACACTATCTTAGATTGGAAAACTGGAAGAGAACGTGTATAACAATCATATTAACGATCGGTTGTTGTTGGTTGGGGTTTAGGGGCCTAAAGGCATCCAAGGCCAGAGAGAGCCCAGACAATGTCGGTGAAATATCCCCATATCTAGCATACGAACAAGTCATAGGAAAGAGAATGTAGATAAGTAAGGAGAGGAAGGAATACGGTCACGGCCGATTTTTAGAGGAACTGTACCCCGGCATTTGTCTGGAAAGAACTGTGGAAAACCGAGAAAACTACAGTCAGAGTAGGCGACCCGGTCGGGAATCGAACCTTGGTCTCCCGATTGCCAGGCGGATAGCGTCACCATATAATATTTCCCAACATCAACACATTTACCATGATCCAAAGTGGACAACTTCTCATTAGTTGGACAAGTTTCAGGTTTTGTTGGTGTGGATTGTGGAGAAAGAGAGAAAGGGTGAGAAAATCCAAATGGTCCATGAAAACTCCAGACATCCGAATATTTAGACTATTACCTTTTCGTGTCTTGCCGGGCGCCTTCCTCCCATGTTGCGCCCAGTCACCTTTTTGGTGGGTCCAGCAGGGGTTGCCCCAGAATGGATCTCCCCCGACCACGGAGGGCTACTGTCGCCGTTGCTGCTGCTTTCGCTGCTGTAGCTCTTGGTGCTCATGGAGTGGTAGGTGGAGGCTGGTGGACTGACGCTGGACGGTTCCGAGACTGTCAGCACAATGTTGTTGCTCGTCCCAGAATGGACAGGGGGATTCACAATGGGAGTGACGAATCCGGCCTGATTCTGGTGCTGAATCTGCTGTGGAGGTACTGTCTGCAGCTCGATAAATGTTTGTTCTATATTGCGCAATGTGGTGGGGGTCAAGGTGGGTGTGGTTTGAGTAAGAACGCCGGTTGAAAAACCCTCGAAATTTGCCATCTGCAACAAAACAGGAAATATGTTAGACAAATAAAAAACAAACAAACATGAATTCCTTAACTATTTATGATTTTTCCAATGAATCAGAGCCAAAATGCATTATCTGATTTTAGTTAGACCACGGTTGCTACCAAAATTAGCAATCTAATTTCCCTGATTTTTCCTGACCAAAGCATTCATTTTTCCCTGACCAAAGTTAGCCATTTTACCCGATCAAAATTATCATTTTTCATAAAAGCTTACTATAATAAGGTTTAACCAGTTTACATCTTTAATATAATTAAAGGCATTTTAGAAAAAAGAACGTTGCAAACAACTTTTTTTAAATTTGAAGAAATGGGTTTCTCCACAAATTAGTCTTCTTCAGCCGCTGTAATTCATGGTCTATTTCTTCCTCTGTCAAATTCTTAATTTTAGATCAGTCACCACGAGTCAAGCAACCACAGATAGTATAGTTATATCAGACTGCCTCTGTACTAATTTTCCTGACAAATCACCGAAATGTGCACTATTCCCTGACCACTCATCATTTCCCTGACTTTCCCGGTCGCTAGCAACCATGTAGACAAAATATCCTGTCAAATCTAGCAATCTTGATCGGCGTTACTTTTTATTAAGCCGGTTCTCCACCAAGACGTACATGTACGTATAAACACGTTTTTACAAACATATGCAAAAACGTTTGCCCTCCGGGTTTGTTTCAGCCGCCATTTTGTAAATATATGTAAATATCAAAATATACAGCTATTAAAGACATTTAATAGGTGGAAAATTTTGATATTTACATATATTTACAAAATGGCGGCTGAAACAACCTAGAGGGCAATCTTTTTTGCATATGTTTGTAAAAAACGTGTATATAACGTATGTACATGCGCGTCTTAGTGGAGACCCTGCTTTAAGAAGACTTTTCTTTAAAAAGTTTAAAGTTTACCTCATATCTTTCGCGGTATAATGTATTCAACAAAAAAATCGTAAATGTGTAACCCTCAAAGCTAAAAATTGAGCAATGAGACCATCTGCGACTTTACTCGACTTTTATTCGTACATTTGGTGGCCTTCGGCGAAGTTGACAACGATTACGTCATTAGAGATGCATAAATTAAGAGACGACTTAACATTCGACGTCACCCACATTCCTGTGATCAGGAATAAAAGTGAGCCACGATTCAGGGTGGGGGTCAGACGTTATCGTGAGAAGGTTGGGCACGTAGGAAGACACGTAGAAGGGCAGGTGCGGGCTGCCCCTCTACTGGATTGGCCACTAGGATGTACAGGTACACTCTTAACAACTAAAACATCATTTGCCAACTCAAATGCTGAC